>JASDQU010374722.1:88328-101321 GCA_032191745.1 Picea mariana
CTACGCCCTCTAAAACTATGACCTCTGGAACTATGCCCTCTAGAACTACACCCTTTAGAACTATGACCTGTGGAGCTACGCCCTCTAGAACTACACCTGTGGAACTACACCCTCTAGAACTAAGCCTTTGGAACTATGACATCTGGAACTACGCCCTCTGGAACTACGCCTGTGAAACTACACCCTCTGTAACTATGCCTCTGGAACTATGACCTCTGGAACTATGCCCTCTGGAACTACGCCCTTTGGAACTATGACCTCTAGAACTACGCCTCTGGAACTATGACCTCTGGAACTATGACCTATGGAACTATGCCCTGTGGAACTATGACCTCTGGAACTACGCCCTCTGTAACTACGCCCTATGGAACTACGCCTCTGGAACTATGACCTTTGGAACTATGACCTGTGCAACTATGACCTGTGGAACTATGTCCTCTGGAACTATGACCTCTAGAACTACGCCCTTTGGAACTATGACCTGTAGAACTACACCTCTTTGGAACTATGACCTGTGGAATTGTGACCTATGGAACTATGACCTGTGGAACTACGCCCTTTGGAACTATGACCTGTGGAACTACGCCCTCTAGAACTACGCCTTTTGGAACTATGACCTATGGAACTACGCCCTCTGGAACTACGCCTCTAGAACTATGACCTTTGGAACTACGCCCTCTGGAACTACACCCTTTGGAACTATGGCCTATGGAACTACGCCCTATGGAACTATGCCTCTGGAAATATGACCTCTAGAACTATGACCTGTGGAACTACACCCTCTAGAACTATGACCTTTGGAACTACGCCCTCTAGAACTACGCCCTTTGGAACTATGACCTGTGGAACTACGCCCTCTGGATTTACGCCTCTGGAACTATGACCTCTGGAACTACGCCCTCTAGAACTATGCCCTTTGGAACTATGATTTATGGAACTACACCCTCTGGAACTATGACCTATGGAACTACGCCCTCTGGAACTACGCCCTTTGGAACTATGTCTTGTGGAACTACACCCTCTGTAACTACGCCTTGAACTATGACCTCTGGAACTATGCCCTCTAGAACTATGACCTCTCGAACTATGACCTCTCAAACTATGCCCTCTGGAACTATGCCCTTTGGAACTATGACCTCTAGAACTACGCCCTTTGGAACTACACCCTTTGGAACTATGACCTCTGAAACTATGCCCTCTAGAACTACGCATTTGGAACTATGACCTCTTGAACTATGCCCTCTGAAACTATGCCCTTTAGAACTATGACCTTTGGAACTACGCCCTTTGGAACTACGCCTCTATAACTATGACCTATGAAAATATGACCTGTGGAACTACGCCCTCTGGAACTATGACCTCTAGAACTACGCCCTCTGGAACTATGCCCTCTAGAACTAAGCCCTTTGGAACTATGACCTCTGGAACTACGCCCTTTGGAACCGTGCCTCTAGAACTATGACCTCTGGAACTACACCCTTTGGAACTGTGCCTCTAGAACTATGATCTCTGGAACTACGCCCTTTGGAACTACGCCCTTTATAACTATGACCTCTGGAACTACGCCCTCTGGAACTATGACCTGTGGAACTACGCCCTCTAGAACTAGGCCCTCTGGAACTATGACTTGTGGAATTGTGACATGTGGAACCACACCCTCTGGATCTATGACCTCTGGAACTACGCCCTCTGGAACTACACCCTCTGGAACTACACCCTTTGGAACTATGACCTCTGGAACTACGCCCTCTGGAACTATGACCTCTGGAACTACGCCCCCTGGAACTACGCCCTCTGGAACTATGTCCTATGGAACTAAGCCCTCTGGAACTATGCCTCTAGAACTATGACCTCTAGAACTATGCCCTCTAGAACTATGACCTCTCGAACTATGACCTCTGCAACTACGCCCTCTGGAACTATGCCCTTTGGAACTATGACCTCTGGAACTACGCCCTCTGGAACTACGCCCTTTGGAACTATGACCTCTGGAACTACACCCTTTGGAACTACGCCTCTGGAACTATGACCTCTGGAACTACGCCCTCTGGAACTATGCCCTTTGGAACTATGACCTCTGGAACTATGCCCTCTGGAACTTCACCTCTAGATCTATGACCTCTGAAAATATGACCTGTGGAACTACGCCCTCTGGAACTATGACCTCTGGAACTGCACCCTCTGGAACTACGCCCTTTGGAACTATGACATGTGGAACTACTCCCTCTGGAATTGCGCCTCTGGAACTATGACCTCTGGAACTATGCCCTCTGGAACTACGCCCTTTGGAACTACGCCCTCTGGAACTACGCCCTCTGGAACTATGACCTGTGGAACTACGCCCTCTAGAACTAGGCCCTCTGGAACTATGATTTGTGGAATTGTGACATGTGGAACTATGACCTGTGGAACTACGCCCTTTAGAACTATGTCCTTTGGAACTATGACTTGTGGAACTACACCCTTTGGAACTATGACCTGTGGAACTACACCCTCTAGAACTATGACCTCTGGAACTACGCCCTCTGGAACTACGACCTTTGGAACTATGACCTGTGGAACTAAGCCCTCTGGAACTACGCCTCTGGAACTATGACCTCTAGAACTATGACCTCTAGAACTATGACCTGTAGAACTACGCCCTCTGGAACTATGACCTCTCGAACTATGCCCTCTAGAACTAGGCCCTTTGGAACTATGACCTATGGAATTGTGACCTATGGAACTATGACTTGTGGAACTACACCCTCTGGAACTATGATCTCTGAAATTATGCCCTCTGGAACTACGCCCCTTGGAACTATGACATGTGGAACTACGCCCTCTGGAACTATGACCTATGGAATTGTGACCTCTAGAACTATGACCTATAGAACTATGACCTCTGGAACTATGACCTCTGGAACTACACCCTCTGAAACTACGTCCTTTGGAACTATGACCTGTGGAACTACACCCTCTGGAACTACACATGTGGAACTATGACCTCTGGAACTACGCCCTCTGGAACTACTCCCTTTGGAACTATGATCTCTAGAACTACGCCCTCTGGAACTATGACCTATGGAACTATGCCTTCTAGAAATCTAAACATTAATAAATACTTTATAACACTTCTTATACCATTAATTTATAAATTTACAGATATATTTAGTAAAAAAATTATTAATCAATAAATTAAATTTACAAATATATTTAACCAAAAACTTCATTAATCAATAAATTTATTTAGATACACTTTAAGAGAAAACTTTATTAATCAATCAAATTAACAAAAAACTTTATTAATCAATAAATTTATTTAGAAACATTTTAGGACAAGTAAACATCACCTTAGATGACATTTGGAAAATTAAAATAAAATTATTAGACAAAGAATTAATGTTTTAAATTTCACTTACCAATTATTACGTTTATTAGTTTCCCATGGGGTGACATTTGGACACCGTGCACCAAGGGTAGTAAATACACCCTTTTGCGGCTTATCTCCCTCTTCTCCTCAAAATGCATAGCATTTACACAGCTTGGATGGTGGTGCAGTTGTGCAACGTGGGAGACTTAATGGGATGCTCGATGCGAGAGCTGGAGTGCTACAAGACTGTTACAAGGCTATTACGGGTTGTCAACTTGAAGTTAATGGTAGTTTTCATCACCAATTTTGCCAACTTATCCATTTTTTTTATTTCAGGTGTTATGTGTGGCTCCCTCCTCCCTCACTAGAATATTTCTTGGTCATGGTTCTCTTCTCTTTTCTCCCTTTCTCCCCTGGCCTTCTGATCTTCATCCCAGCGCAATTCCACACGAGAGGGGTAAGTCGAAGCGTGTCCTAGCCTACTACAGTTTCATAGCAAGACGACTATGTCTGAGTCCCTCATATGCACCAATTCCACCCACCTCCATTAGCCCAATCCTTGTTGGTTCACCCTCAATGAATTCTCCCTTCACAGACCAGATTTGGATGGGGGATGAAAGCCACCAAGTTTACATAGAAGAAGAATTCCCTCCAGTACCTCCCCAGTCCCCTCTGGACTCTCTTTTGATAAAACCCACATACCTACATGCCTCTCTTCTCCACTCCTCCCAAGTGGAAAATGTTGATCCTACCCTGGTTTTGGGGAGTTTCCCAATCACGAAAGAGTCTACTCCTACTCCACTCAATGAAAAGGTTCAGGACAATGTTTTCCTCGGTATTGAGCTCCACCCCAATGCAGATTATGTGCCAGAGATGCCTTGCCAATGTAGCTTCTCAGAAGATCAATTGCAACTAATATTCGAGATGAGAAGGGATGTTGTTGACCAGCTTCATCGTCAAACCATCCTGTGTCATTGGTTGGATGCCTTCTTCAACTCTCTTTCAAGCAAGTCTGCCAAAAGTCGTTGTTCGGCCTCCTACCAGCCTTATGTATTCGCACCAACTCCGCCTCAACCCTCCAATGGTGATGGCAATCTAGGTTCTTCCAGTGTTTAAATTCTCTTGTTTATAGAGTGCAACTTGGTTTCCATTTGTAATGACAAAACACGTTACCAACTTTGTCATTTATACTTATTTGTTTATTGATTATCTAAAGTAATACATTTTTATTTAAAAAAAATTATTAAGTTTATTAATAAATAATATATTATATCATTTTGAAATTCACAATATCTATATTTTAATTTTTAAAAATTAAACATTAATTAATTATAAAATATTTTTATAATTTAATATCTTAATTTTTTTAATTATAAATTAATATCTATATTTTAATTTTTTAAAATTAAACATTAATTAATTATAAAATATTTTTATAATTTAATGTCTTAATTTTTTTTAATTATAAATTAACAAATTATGAAAAAAAATTAATAATATATTATATACTTTGAAATTCAAAACTTCAATATCTTAATTCCTCATAATAGATACACACACATTTTTAAAAATTCCAAAGAAACTTCATAATAGATACAAACACATTTTTAAAAAATAAAAGAAACTTTTTAGATATTTCAAGTCAATATCTCAATCCCCCAAAATTAGATATTAACATGTTGTAAAGATAATTCTTAATTTATAAAATATAAAAACCTCACTTCTTAATTGATAATTCGTTTATTTATTTTAATTATTTTTTATAGTAAAATTATTTTATAAGAAAATAACTTATAATGCCATTTCGTAAATCATGAAGGGATTTCGTAAATCATGAAGGGACCTGAAGAACAATAAAGATTACAAATCTGATACCTCATGTTCATTTTTATATATAGAGACGCTTCTGACCTATAAACAATATTATGCCATTCCCCTGGATTTTGAATTTTAAAAATTATGTCAACTCCTAAACAAAATTGTCTCCAAACGCTCTACATTACTCATATTCAAACAATGAACAAATTCATAAGAACGCCCACATGTTAAGAGAACTTGCACTTTAAGTTCATAAAAAATGGAAGAATGCTCACTCTAAGAACAATTATATTGATTTCAGACTGAAAACAATTCAATCTGCTCTTTCTGGAGGATGATTTAAGCCAATCCAAGAGTCTTTCGTCGATTGAGTTTGAGAGTATTCCTGGGCTACAGATCTCGGAGCATTAGAAAATATTGACTGCGATTCAAATCCCCCGCCGATGGCTGAAAGTCGGCTCTGTTGTGGTGCATGGTGGATCGATAATGTAGGACCTGAATCTGTATATGACGATGAAAGCAAAGTTTCACTTCAATGAAACTGTATTATACTTTCTATGTATGATTTCGAGGAGGGATGATTCGGAGTAGGATGCTGAGAGGCTGATCCAGAAGCTGCAGGAGTGCTTTCTATAAACCCATAAAGAACAATACTTGAAGTGGGTTGTTGCAATGAGGGGTTCGAGAGCGACATTGCCAGAGACTGTTGGATAAGAGGGAGAAAAGAGAGACCCGGATTCTGCAACAACTGAACATATAGATGAAATCCTAGAAAGTGTTGGGACATTAAGCTGATACTATACGAAGAATCCATGATTGGATTTGACTGCCCAACTACACCAAAATGTTGTGATTCCCTTGCACTCGTAGGCCGACGAGGGTGATGAGCATTCCACATAATTTCGTCTGGTAAATTCAGTTTTGCTCGTGAGCCTTTGAACCTGTTAGCAGCCTCGTCGTAAGCACGAGCAGCCTCCTCTGCGGTATCAAAGGTGTCGAGCCAGACCCAGGAAGCCTTGGTTGGATCCCGAATTCTCTCTGGTGATGTGGTGCTACCATGATACAGAGACGAGCCAGACACGCAGCCGCAGCATTTCCTGCCCTCTTCCATGCCTCGTTTCGTGTAGTGCTGTTGTTTCTTGTGTTGTCCCTCGTCCCTCCTCCATCCAAACGTTGCTCTGAAAAACGAGACAGTAGCATGTCGTGAGATAAGTTATGGAAAGCCATACATTCAAAATTGAATTTGAATTTGGTTTTCGAGTACGCGATTCCATCCACAAACTTGCAGTTGGAATTAATTATGATGATGGGATGGTCATAGTTCCATAGGTCACAGTTCCAGAGTTCATAGTTCCAGAGATCATAGTTCTAGAGGGCATAGTTCCACAGGTCACAATTCCACAGGTCAAAGTTCCAGAGGTCATAGTTCCAGAGGGCATAGTTCAAGAGGTCATAGTTCCAGAGGTCAAAGTTCCAGAAGTCATAGTTCCACAGGTCATAGTTTCAAAGGTCATAGATCCAGAGGTCATAGTTCCAGAGGGCGTAGTTTCATAGGTCATAGTTCCATAGGTCATAGTGCGGAGATGGCCAACCTTCTCTAAATGCGTCCAATTTCTCATGAGCAAGGTTACCGAGCCCTAGAACAATAATTATCTAATTTTACTTTTAAATTTGAATTTTTACATAAATACAATAAATGAACATTTAGATTATAATAAAAATTAGTAAATTTTTATATAATTATATCTTAGTCAAATAAATAAATAATTAAATAATCAATTATTTTAAAATATTTGGACTTGTAGATAAATTGAAAAAAAAAATACAATCCTTCTGTTTTGAGGAATGTCGTTTATGAAGGGAATGTTCTCTTGAATGCAGGAGAAGCCATAGAGTGTCGATGGAGAGATATTTGACTTATTTCTTTCTGGAGAAGCAAACAAAATCTCCTTTGTGTCATTCAAACCCACAATAACATCTTTGTATCGTTTGGTATTAGCAGTCCACAGTACGACTACCTTGTCCACTATTAATTTTTTACTTTTCACAGTTCTGTCGCATGTGGTTAAGTTTCAGGACTTGGCATGGAGAGGAGTGGAAAAAAACAACACTACCTTTTAACATTTAATTTTTATCTATTAACTTTTAACAATTAACATATTTCAAAAAATCATTGTCGTGTGTGGTTATATTTTAGTCCCTGACATTTGGTTACTTTTCAGCACCTGGCATGGCTAGGAGTGAGCAATTTTTTCTTTAACTTTTAAAGGAGAGGACATTCAGGTAACCTGAGAGGGAGATGATGTGCATGTAACCAAAGATGTCTCTTAAGTATTAGAAAATTGAGACCTGAGGCATTTGTTTCAAGCGATGAAAGAGCGGATCTTTGGCCCCATTGACACCTAAGCGAATCTTTGGTCTAGGTAGGAAAGTGAGGTTTGGTTGGTTAGTATTCCTCCTGATCAAGCGATTTCAAATTTCGTTCATAGTTTTGCTTTCCTATGAGTCCGATCAATCTTATAAGATATCAACGTTCTGAGATTCATGCGCTCGACCTCTCCTCTCGCATACATATTGGTGCTTTCTCCTATTGATATTCCTGACCTCCTTGCTTGCTTGTATTCATCGCTTTGGCCAAACTCTAGCTCTATTTCTCAAATGATCAAACTCTTCGCATAAATAAAATAGAGGCATGGGAACACATCCCAAAATATTGTTTTGAGTTTTTGTTTTTATCTATTTAAATTTATGTATCATGGAATGTTATTAGATTTGGACTATAAATTGAGTTTTGGTTCTTGTTTCTGTAGTTTGATTTATTGTATTTCATTTTGAATTTAAACCTGTAGCTCTATATAAATTTTACCCAGCATTATAGATTTGAACGAATGTTATCCTAGATCTACTCTTTAACTAAACTCTTAGATCTGTGTACTGTTTAAATAATGTAGTTTTATTTTCTGAATATAAGATCTAAGTGTTATTCTCACTGAATTTAAAAAGAAACCTTTGTTCTGCTTTACTACCCTAAATCTAACACAAACAAACTACCCACTGAAAAAGCTTTATTTTATTGAAACAAACAGAACACTGGTCGATCTTTGTCATCCTTAAAACAAGAATCATCTTTGTGTCAGGTGGATACAAAAATTTATGCTAGTTCTCAATGTTCTATAGTTTTTGCAGAACATATTTGCTAAATTTACTGATAATCAAAGTTGATTTGTCAAAATTAAACTTTGGCAAATTTTACTACTAATCGAATTAGATTAGATTAGTCAAATTTGAAAAATTATTTTTTGGATGAATTTATTCTTCACCTTTTTCACATAAAAAAAATAGTCATATGGCAAATATTAGCGAGTAAATTTCTCTGTGCTCCTTGTACCATGTGCATGTAATTATGGAAGAATCTTCCCAAGGCGAAACAGTAGTCTTGTACTTTCTTGGATTGCTCGTGGTTTTCAATGTATCTTGAAGAGGCATTATCCTTTAACATATTGAAATGGACGAAAGCAAAGAGTATTTTTGCAAGGCAATACGTTTTCATTCCAATAGTTTACTGGTACCATAAATGTATTTCCTTCTTTCTAATCTTTGTTTGTCTTTGGACAATGCTTCCTTCTCTTATCTTTTCTATAATTGTGATCTTTAGATGGAATTCTAATGGCTCGTGACCTTGCAGTCAGAAAAAAAGTTGTGTTTGTGTAATGAAAGTCTGAATAGATTCACATTCATGTGTAGGAGCCATTGGAATTGATTGATTCTCTTCCCCAACATGTTAATTTAGATGTAGTATGTTTTTATTTTTATCCTTCAAGTATTTTTCCGAGTGTATTCAATAAGGTTGTTCTATGTGAAGTTTTCATCTGAGTATTTGAAACAAAAAGGTGCATATACGAAAACAATCTAGGCTAATAATATCTCACTCTCATTATATTGTTTCCTATGGTGCGTAAAACATAGTGACCTCCACAAAATCTTGAATGAAATTCTTCCATGAACTTCTTCAATTCTCCCTTGTTCACACATCTGAGGATAAAACTATATGGGTTACTCCATCCTAAGCCATCTTTAATGAAACAAAACATGGTTGCCTTTAATCCCAAGGCCCTCCTCTTATGGTCAATCAAATAATCAGGGCATGGCAAATTCTTTGAGAAATATATGATATCATAGTACCAATCTTCATTTTCTATTTCCTCCAAAATTGTTGATACCATGTCAACACCATCCAAACTCAATTCCTTTTCATTCTCTTCTACTAACACCATTGTTGATCCTTTTCCCTTTACTTTCTTTGTAGGCTTTATTTATATATCATATTCTTGAATTTTTGAAACCCACTTTCCTCTGACCTAGGCAATAATGTTAGGCAAGGATATCCTTCATAATCGAATGAGGGACATATTAGAATATAATGGATGTGCTTGTTTTACCATTGACAATATCACTATTGTCACCCAACCATAGGCCGAAGCCACCCTCTGAGCACCTTAACCTTGACAGAGAATCACTCCGGAAGCAAACCCTAGGCTAGATAGCCAAACAAATGGTAGCGCACCTTTCACCAAGGATAGCGCACCAACAAGAGCTGATCAGATAGTCCAAACCCTAACCAAGAGATAGTCCAAGCCAAAACGGAATCTACTAGCTGCAGCAGCTGCAATGACAGCTCTCCTCCAAACCCGCGCAGAAACTGGGCAACTGCAGTGCACACAAGTGTTGCTCTGCAATTCTAAGAATCCCTGCTAGAATGAAGACTGGCCTCCTGTATTTATACTAACTCTGGTTAACTGCCTGGGCCGACTTCTCATTCTGGGTATCTGTCTGTTCAGTATATATTATTTCTTCTAGCCAGCTTCTTCTCTTGGAAGCTAATAACCTAATACAAATTATCCTTTTGAGCCATCATGCCTTCTAGGGTTATTAGCCAACTCATTAGGGTTTCTTCTTGCTTCCTAGAATATTCTATTCTCATCAGGTTTACACGTGGAGGTAAATACCTCCCGCAGCTACCATAATATCAACACTCCCTCCTAGCTAGGGAGGTATTACAGGTAATGGTCTTGAGCACAAACATGCCATTCACCCGGTAGCATCAACATAATTGTATAGACTCTCTCATGACTAGATCATGAGCACCATCATCACCATCAGTGTCATCAACTGCATCATCTCTCGAAACCATACTCTATCTGAGTAATCAAATATGATGCTCACTCCACAGAGTGACACAAGAGCTATTCTTCTAATCTAGAAGAGTAAATGTTCTGAACCATTTCCTGTCTGGGAAATCTCTGTTCATTTATCATCCATCTAGCTGATAATCATTTTCAACACTGTTGATAGTCTTCAAGGCAATCAGAACAATATCATTCAATAGAACACAACCGTGTCTATCCATAGTAGTACACAATTACAATCCAGTGGTGCACTACCACACCAAGTAGCACATAGGTACTTGATCAAAGAGTGAAACACATTCACCACAGTAGTATACATCTATTGTCTAGAGACATACGGTCTTCATAACAGTCATCTGATATCAACCTGCACAGAAACAATATTATGATATGAACTAAATCATCTGGGCCATTCTTCCACTCACATATGTGAGATCTGGAAGAGAGTCTGCCCTCAAAATGTCAAACATCAATGAAGAGATATCTGGACTATTCTTCTCAAGCAATGAAAAATAATTTTCTTGATTCCTGAGCCTAGACCATTTCCCACCCTGGGCCATTCCTCCGACACTAAACAAAGTGTAACCTAGAGAGAATGAATCTACCCTAAGGAATGTCTGTCCCTGATTGTTGAACCTGGACCATTCCCCACCCTGGGCCATTCCTCCGGCACTAAACAAAGTGTAGCCTGGAGAAAATGAATCTGCCCTAAGGAATGACTGTCCGAAACATTTCCAAAGGAAATGACTGTCCTGCACCAACCTCCAAAACGGACCATTCCCCATGTTAACCACAATGGGAAATCGATGTCCGGCAAGGCGGGCCAGTCTTCTTGAGTATCCCTCAAGAAGAGAGGCTACCCTAGACCACTCCCCATGTTAACCACAATGGGAAGTTGTTGTCTATGGTACATCAGCAATCCATTGAACCAATTTCATTATGAAAATGATCGTTCAATCTGGACCATTTTCCGAATTAAAAAATGCCTGTCCTTCATAAATCTCAAACAACTTTCCGAACTGGAAAGGAACTGCTCATCCTGGACCATTTTTCGAACTGAAAAGTGACTGTCCATTAATCAATAACACATCAGTGCTCCCTCCCAACCTGGGAGTCATTTCTTCCTTTTTCAATAAGGAAGTCGTCTCCACGAGCTCCAGCTTGAGTATGCAAACTCTTTCATTTTGGACAGAAGCTTTACCAAAATGTTTGCTTATCTGCTCATCTGTGGAGATATGTATTGGCGAACCACTTTCTCCTTTCTGGACTTCATCATGGATAATGTAATGCTTGATTTCAAATGTACTTCGGTCTGGAACACTGGTTTTCTCTTAAGTCTTTATGTAGCTCTGATCAATAAAGTATATCGTTGTTGGATTCCTCTTGGTTCCTACTAGTTCACAACACCATGGCAAGGGTCAAACTAGAACATATCCATGTGGCACTTCTTTTGTCATCATGAGATCTTTGTCATGGATTGGAAATCCATCATCCTGATCTTCTGAGTAATCATTATGATACAATATCTCTGTTATAGAAAATCTTCACCACACTTCTGCTATGCATTTGAGGTTCTCCCCCAAGTTATCTTATTCTATCTGCATACAAGGGTCTCTTTCTGGTATGCCTCAAAGTCTTGAGGTTTCTCTTCATACATTCTTTGTTCAATTGCTGTGGAGAACAGTCTTTGCATTCATCTAATATAGAACTCCAACCTATGGATAGTGTGGATGATATAATGACTCATGTAGAGGTATGTCTGGTTTACTGGAACAAGTAATTATCATAGTCTGGTTTACTGGAACAAGTAATTATCATAGTCTTTTCCCTCCATCTGGGAGAACCTCTGGTTATGGATCTTGCAATGCTTGCATATATATACACTGTTCTTCATCACAACTTTCAGTTCCTCTGCCCGATTGCTTTTAGTGAGTTCATATCAGGTTGGTAATCTTGTGATTCTTAATACAACGACTGGTTGTTCTGGCTTCTCTTTTTTTCTTGGAATCTTCATGTTTCTCTTTAGCTCTTGGGACCATGGAGTTTCGTATAGGTTCCATGCCCTAAAGATTCCACTTCTTTCTTTCATCATAGGATCACGGATGTGGATGGACAACCAGGGATACTTTAAGGCTTATCTTCGAAGAGGACTTCTTCTAAGGTCAAACTAAACACATACTACTTTTCATGGCTGCTACCATGGATATATACTTCATCATCTTTAATGGATTATAGGATTAGCTCCCTCCTAATCCTTGCTTCATGTATGAATGCATGCTCTTCTTTTTGGTGATATATAATCGGCTCCCTCCATCTAGGAGAGTCCATGCTTCCGTCTGCATCCTTATTCCCTTCTGCAAAGTGTTATAAGTCTTTCTCCAATTTCTTCTTGATAGCTGACTTTTTTTTGTCTTTGCTTCTTCTAAGCCTCTTCAGGATTGATTCTGATTTCGGCTTCTCTTGTAATAGCTTCCACATGATTTGTTTGATGTATTTCATCCTTTCATGTGTATTATCTGACTTGTATGATGATAGCAATCCTTATCTTTTTGTTCCATAGGTATAGTTCTTCTTGGAACATATTATCTTCTAAGAGATAAATATACAAGATATGTACAGAGGCTATGGAAAACAAAA
>JASDQU010374723.1:9339-22748 GCA_032191745.1 Picea mariana
ACTCTTCCCTACGCATAGGCTTCCATGCTTGCACGCAAGGGAAAACCTCATTTGACTTTTCAAATTAAAACTCATATGCCATAGACTATATCAACATTACAAAGGGGTCAGGAGTGTACACCCTTAGTGAAATGTTATCGGCTTAGCACAAGGTGTTTAATGTTACTTCACATGGCCGAATAAATTGAACGCCCCCCTATGATTACTGGTTGTGTATAGATCTTCCGATTACTATTAACATAAAGGTTTTGATAACAAGCTTATCCTTAATAAATTGTTTAGCCCTGCCTTAACTGAACGGTGCCTTAACTAAATGATAGCAGTTAGAGTTCGATGGTCTAGTGTGTCATGCCATGAAGGAACTTTCCTTTACTTCGCATTAACTTAATATGAAACGAAGGGTTCCTGTCAGTCGTGAGTTAAACCTCTGAACAAGCCATTAATGGAGACCCTGTGAGTGTGAAACCCAAGGTTATTACTAGACCCCTCATCCAATATGATTGCGCTATCTCTGACCCATCACATGGTCATAGCCATTCTTCCTACTACCACCATTTACTCTGGGTAGTAAGGGTTTACATTACTAGATGAGTTTTCGTCTTTGTGAAGTTTCTGAATTAGCTCTGTGTTTTTCTCAGCGAGGGAGGTCGACAACTTCGAGAATTTTTACCCGATAGAGGCATGCAAGTCTACCTGACTGCCTTGGTAAGTCCATAATGATCCTGTGTTCTAGTAGTTGGATGGAACCTTCAGGGTTTCATTGTAGTGGAAGAAAACACTCTGTACTATAAATATTTTTACGACTTTCAGTGATGGTTTTTCCCCATTATTGTTATTCTTTTTCTTAACTCCCTGGATTATTCTCTGTCCTGGATAAGTAGACTTCTCTTTCATTTTATTCTAAAACCTTTCTGAAAAAATAACTCAGTGCTCCGCCTTCTTGTTTCCGACTTCAACGATTTTTCATAGGCATTTATCAGGGTTAACGTATATGTATTTTACTCTTAGGGTTTTTGTCCCTCTACTTTCTTTTATGGGTTCCCTATTTTTATGCACGGTGACCTTGTGTTGGGTCTCTATGAGACTGCGCAAGAGTTCTAGTCCAGAAAGTTGGCTTAGTAGGGTAAAACTCATAATGTGTGTTGCATGTTATACGTTGTTCGGGTGAAAACAATTTCCTTTCGATAAGGTATTATGACGTTTCTTTGCTTCTGTTGGGTATTGTCATACTGAGTTTTTCTTGGGAGTCCACCATTCTGTAGGTTCTATCAGACTGCTAGCGGATTCTTGCGACTAAAATCTCTCTTAAAGGATTTCTTTATTTCCATTTGGTATATATATCTAAATAAATATAAAGTGGGGATTCTGTGCCTCGAACAATTTGTTAAGAAGTACCCTACAACCTACAAATATTTGAGTCTGGAATTAAATTTGGGTTACGTCTTTCATTATGATATTATGTTTTTTCGTGTGTGGTAATACCATTCGAAGCTTGGTATTTGGCATAAATATGAACTCTGTATTTAATTCTTGAGCAATGCACTCTCTTCGGCACAGATAGTCAATCCATGTTTAGAATTTGATAAATGTAATTGGCATATAGTATTTAAATCTGTGTTTATAGTTTGAGCAATGCATTCTTTCAGCATGAAATATTTAAATTGATACTATGACTTGATTCATGCATTCATCCTACATTTGCCACAAGAACCCTTGCAGTTCGGATTTGCAAGTTCTCGGGGTATTGTTATTGTTTATTTATTTAATTTCCTGAAAGGTTTTCTTTAGACCATTCGGTAACCAATCTAATGATGGGACCCTTGTTGTTGCGAGGGTACCCATCAAAAATTTCTTGGTTCACTTCCCCCTCAGTCTAGGGTGTCTGCTCATCCAAAACGTGAATGGGAAAAGGACACCAGTTTTCCCAAGACGAAAGTTAAGTGACATTCTATAAAAAATCCTTTCTTAATTCGTTCTATTGAAAAATTACACTTATTTAACTTATGTTGGATAATTACTAATGATAAGTTTATATTTCCTTGCAGGGGCTTCGACCATTTAAATTTCAGATTCAGGACCATGCCATATGCACAAAAGGTATTTGGGTTTCACTTTATCACTCTTAAGGGAGCGCCCTATATCTCTAAGGAATAATATGATTATATTTTAGAATGCCATCATCGTGGGCGAGATTGTTCAAGTTTAAAAAGATGGCTGATTCTTTATCTTTGTATATTAAATTTCAAAGGAAGGACCGAAGGATAAAAAACCTTGTTGTTGTGTAATAGTAAAGAATAGGATGCAATGAATAGGACTGTACCATTGTTCATAGTTGTATAGTCGACTTAGATGGAATCTCTATCAGTCAATTCTTTGTTTGAATATGATATTTATGTTATACATAAAATTCTGGAATGGGTAGAAATACATATTCTTGTATTAGAAAATTCTACTCTACACTCCCTTCCGGGTTCACTTCGATATTTATAAACAAGTTGGAACGATTTTATTATTTGTTAATACAACTATGTAATTTGAACTTATCGAATAAATGTATGTTCATACAAATTGTAGGTGTTCAAAATCTCTGTCTTTCGACTCATCGAGCTTTCATTCCTCTAATATTTCATTTCCATAACTTCTTTTGTGATTAGTTAGACTGTTCACCTTCCATTATATTTTTGTACCTGGTGGTATGCATACAATAGACATTTAAAATGAGTCATGCAAATTTGTATAGTTATATATATACTTCCTATTGTATGTAATCATTCCAACGGTAATTTAATCAATAGAGCAATTCATCCAGAATTAAGGGATGACCCATAGATATATTTCCTAATACATTTCCATAATTCGATTCCATTCCATCCAAGATACATAGAAAGGTTTGCTCAACATCTACAGTTAAACTGTAAGGGTTTATCCTACATTTCATTTCATTCCATCAGAATTTAATAAAATAGAGCAATTCATTCACATTTAAACAGATGCAATTCTATCGTCCAATAATTCAAATAACATTTGAATAGAGAAGAAGTAGATAGACATATTTGAACAATTTCTGAACAACAAATGGAACAGTCAAGTTCCTCCCAACCTTAGAACATAACAACCAATTTACTTGTCCTGTTCACCCCCTATCCTGACCATAAATCCATGAGGGTGAACTCATAACTCCTCGTCAGCAATAGTCCTTCAATTTCAGTAACTTCTCCTTGCCTCACACTCAGAAAGCAGTGTTCATAAAAACAAGAGATAATTATTTCCCGCAGCATACTAGGAAGCATCCTGCCTCCTCTCATATGTTATATATCCAAAAACAATTGTGCCAGTCTTTTTCCCCTTGGGAATTTTCGCATCTTTCCAAATCCCTGATTTTCAGGGGCTGCCAATGGCCAAATACTTGATTTTCCACTTGTAACATTCAGCCTTGAGGTAGTTCCAACATGTTCCCCAATCATGGAGTCATGGTCAACTGATTTTAACCTGGCTGTTCCATTTGTCCATCAACAATAAATATAAAAATATTTGTTTCTTACAAGTGTCATATTCAAAGAGTTAGTTGGGTCAAATCCAATCTTTTCCCAATAATCATAATAATTATTTACAATTAACTAAATTCGAAATTTGGAATTTCCATAAATGGAAATAATTTTCCAATTTCAAATTTACCAAAAACGGAAATAAATTCCTATGCATTTTGCAGCCGTAAAAATAATTTATTTTTGGGGATGTTACATCCTTTCCCCCTTCAGTAGAACATTGTCCTCGATGTTCATCCCTTTCTTGGAACAAGATTGGATGAGATTTCTGCAAATCTCCCTCCAACACTCAAGTGGCCTCCTCAGGACTAAAGTGCTTCCATTGCACTTTTACCTGGGCAACGGCTCTGTTCCGAAGTGTTATTTCTCTCCTGTCCAGAATGCGCAGAGGTTACGCTTAGAACTCACCTTCTGGTTCCACCTGCACCAAGTTCCAATCAATCATATGAGTAGGGTCATGAACGTAATTCTTTAACAGAGAAACATGAAATACATTATGAATTTTTAGATTGGCAGGCAGTGCAAGTTGGTATGTTATGGGTCCAATTCGAGCTAAGATCTCGAAAGGGCCACAAAACTTGGGTGCCAAATTGGAATAGTTACCTAGCTTCAGCGAACTTCTTTTGGCCTTGACTTTTAAATAGATGTGGTCTCCCACTCGAAATTCTAGGTGTCTTCTTTTCAGGTCCACGTAACTTTTTTGTCTGTCCTACGCCTCTTTTAAGTTTTTTCGTACTTTTCTTATTGTGCTCTCCATTTACTGGAGCATCTCTGGTCCTACCATGAGTCTTTCAACTGGGTTATCCCAGCTAATAGGATTCGTACACTTTCTGTCGTACAGTACTTCGAAGTGGCTCGTCTTAGTCGAAGTTTGGTAACCATTGTTGTATGCAAATTCCACCAAGTGTAGGTAGTCTTACCACTTGCTTGGTTTTGTTATTACGTACATGCATAGCATATCTTATACGATTTGGTTTGTTCATTTAGTCTACCCATCCGTTTGTGGGTGATAACTTGTACTGAAATTCAAGTTAGTATTTAACCCTGCAAACAATTCTTTCCAAAAAGCAGATGCAAATTTTACGTCTCTATCCGAAATCACCATTTTAGGAATAGCATGTAGTCTAAAAATTACTTTCATGAATATTTCAGCGATGTTAATAGATTTAAAAGTAGACTTTACAGGAATAAAGTGTGCAGACTTACTAAGCTTATCGATTACCACCATAATTGAATCATTTTGTTTTTGAGTTCCAGGTAAACCTATAATAAATTCCAGTGATATAGTCTCTCATTTCCATTCCAACACAGGTAAGGGTTGTAACAGGCTGACTAGATGTTGGTGTTCGACTTTCACCTGCTGACAATATTGACACTTAGCTAAGTATTCTGCTGTTTCTCCCTTCATTTTGGGCCAATAAAATAACTTCCTTAGTGTTGTTACCGTTTTCTGGTATCCCGAGTGACCAGAATATGGTTTCTTGTGTACTTCGTCCAAAACTGTTAACTTTAATTCCGCCGAATCTGGTATATATATATTCTGTTTTTAAAATGTAGTAGACCATTTATGTCCAAACTTAGATCTGTTTTGTCTGAAATTTCTGTATTATTTCGTTATTGTGCCACTATTTTAGTGTAATTCTCATCGTTATTACCAGCCTTTATCCTCTATTCAAGATCACTTTCTGCCCTACTAATGTTTATTTCAAATAGCCCATGAATTCTTTTTCTTAAGGCATCAACCACCTTGTTTTCCTTACCCTTGATATGTTTTACCTCAAAGTCAAATTCACTCAAGAAGGTTATCCATCTTGATTGCCTTGCATTAAGCTCTGGTTGACTAAACAAAAATTTCACACCGCTGTTATCTGTCAATAACAGAAAATTTCTTCCCATTATATAGTGCCGCCACATCTTTAAGGCATGTATTATAGCTTCCAACTCTAAGTCATGAGTGACGTAGTTTCGTTCATGCTCCTTTCGTTTTCAGGACTCATAAAAAATAACGCGCCCTTCTTGAGTTAGGACACCACCTAGTCCTTCTTTACTCGCATCCACACAGACTGTGAAGTCTTTGTCCAGATATTCTACCTTTAAAATGGGTGCAGTCGTTAACAATTCCTTTAACTTATTAAAATTGTCCTGACATTTCTGTGACCAGTTAAACTTAGTTCCCTTCTTTTGTAATTATGTGATAGGGTATGCAATCTTGGAAAACCCCTCTATAAATCTGCGGTAATATACGGTGATTCCCATGAATGACCAGATGTCTGCTACATCCTTCAGAATCAGCCATTCCATTATGGCTCTTATTTTCTCAGGATCGACTGCAATACCTTCCTTAGATATTACATGTCCTAGTTATTGTATTTTCTTCTGATAAAAGTCGCACTTATCAAATTTGGCATACAGTTTGTGTTTCCTCAAAGTTTGCAGAACTATCCTTAGGTGTTCTTCGTGTTCTTCGTGTTCTTCTTATGTTTTAGAATACACTAGGATATCGTCAATAAATACCAAAAAATACTTGTCCAAGTATTGTCTGAAATATTGTTCATTAAACACATAAATGTGGTTGGGCGTTGGAGAGTCCAAATAGTATAACAACAAATTTGTAATGTCCATATCTCGTTCTGAAGGTTGTTTTACTTATGTCCTCATCTTTTATTCTAACCTAGTGATAACCAGATCTTAAATCCAATTTAGAAAAAATATTTTCCCCACCTACTTGATCGAACAGATCATTGATCCTAGGTAAGGGGTACTTATTCTTAATAGTCATTTTGTTTAATTGTATGTAATCGATGCATAATCTCAGAGTTTTGTCTTTATTTTTAACAAAAAGGACTAGTGCTCCCCATGGTGAAACACTCAGTCTGATACATTCTTTGTCCAATAATTCCTACAGTTGAATTTTTAATTCTGTTAATTCTGGTAAACTCATTTAGTAGGGTGCTTTAGATATAGGGGCTGTACTAGGTAGTAGGTTGATAGAAAATTCTATCTCTCTCCTTGGGGGTAATTCAGGTATCTCATCAGCAAACACATCTCTAAAATCATGCAAGATGAAAAAATCCTCCAAGCTAGGTTTATTTTCTTTTTCCAACATATTTGTTACTTGGATGGCATAAATATGACAACCCTTTCTCATGCATTTCTTAAATTGCATTGCTGAAATATGTATAATTGAGATTGGTTTTTGTATACCTTGAACTGTCCTAACAGTGTCATTTTTGTGTTTATACTTGAGTGATTTTTCATAACAATCTAACACTGCTTTATTCCTTTCTAACCAATCCATTCCTATAATGATGTCATAAGACCCTAATGGTAGAATGTTTAGATTTGTCTTTGTGTTTTGACCACCTAAACTGAACTCATAATCAAAAATAAAATCATATACTTTTCTTTTTGTTCCTGTTGTTGGTTTTACTAACCAGGATTTTGCATGTCTTGTTTTTTTTAGTTTATTTGAATCTACTACACCAGGAGCAATGTAACTCAACATAGCTCCTGGATCAATTAAAATAGAAATACGAGTATTGTTAATTTTACCTTCAATTTCCACTACAGTGGATTGGTGGTTAGCTTGTCGTCCATCCACGACTGCATTGATCGGATGCAATCCTCTGCCCACCTCTCCCACTGTAGAGGCTTCCTGTAGGTTGTGAACTGTAGTCCTGGCTGTTGAAGACAAACGTGGACAATTCCTCCTTAGGTGAGGTTCTCCACATTCCCATCATTTCAATGGTTCGCGAGGGTTGTCCCCAAACTTATTTGTTCCCAGATTAACTGGTTTACCACCTCCTTGGGTGTTCTGGTTGTTGGAGTGAAAATCTTTCCTTGGAAAACTCTTTGCTGCGTTCCGAAAAGGGGTTGGTTGATATCCCTTCTTCCACTGGTTCATTCGGTCTTGTTTCTTTTCTTTCCAATCCTTGGGAAGTTCTGACCATTGTTTGTATTGGTCATAACACATTCGGACTTTCCTGAAAACTTTGCTCAAGGACTTGGGATTATCGAATTCGATTATGTACTTATAGGACTATGGTAAATAGCTTAGGAACCACTGGATTTTCACTTTGTCCTCCCGGATATAAGGCACGAACCTTAGTAATTCCAGGAATTTGTTTATCAGATCATCCATAGCCATTTGACCGAGTCGTAGCTCATAAAATTCTTTGTTTTTTATTTCATATTAACTTTTAGAGATGTATTGTTTCTTAAAGTATCTTAAAATCCGACCATTCCATCTGTTTTTCTTTTAATCCCTTGGCCAACTTCAGGTCTTGGAACCATATGCTAGCCTTTCCTTTCAGATTATAGATGGCCATTCTAACCTTCATATTACTGGAATAGTTGTATATCTGGAAATACTTCTTTATGTCTAATAACCATGCTTCATCTTCCTCCCCTATTCTGGATTCCCCCTCAAAGGTAGATGACTTGATTTTCTTAAATTCTCCCTCTAGATGGTCCACCTGTTTCCTTTTTCTTCCTATTTTTGTTTTATCTTCTGTTGAAGGTGTACCTTCGAAAGAAATGTCCTTTTTTTCTGCTTCAGGACCAGAATTCATGGAGGCCCTTTTACTGACCTCTTCTTCTTGATTATCGTCCTTTGGGCTCTTTTTTTCACTATGCTTCGTAGCAAGGCTTCATTTATTTCCTATTGTTCCTTTTTCAGTTTCTAATTGTCTGCTTTGAAAACTTGCAGCTCGACAATGGGATTTCTCATAGTTTCCAGAACTTCGATAGGTGAAATTCTGTCACCGTTCTGCCTCTGATCTTCAGAAGGCCTTTGTTCAGGATTCTCCTCGAGTCTGATTTCTTCTTCATTTTGGGATGCCATGATTATAACAGAAATAAAGTGTTTTTTGTTTGTAACAATAATTGGTTTGTTAGTTTTACATAAACAGGAAATATATGTGCTAAGTAAATATTTTGGCCATGCTTAAGGTCCAAGTGTTGTAACCTTTTCTTTGATACCATATGTAATGTACCCCAAATTTTCCAAAATTAAAAAAAAAAAATTGAGGAACATTAATCTTCAATTTATTCTAGAAGACTTGTAGGTAAGAGAAGTAGGTATTTATCATCATTGTTAATTTCTGCGAGATTCCTATGTTCTGGCTATCAAAACGATGAACGATCATTTCATGAACATTTCTACTCCAACTTAACTCATACTAAATAGAACTTCTATATGAATAATCTCCACATTCTAACATCCACCCTTTTATAACCCTTCAATCCTAATGTTATTCTAATACTTATATATATATATATATATATATATATATATATATATATATATATATATATATATATATATATATATATATATATATATATATATATATGTTGTATTAGACTTAGGATTAACAAACCTATACTCTTCCCTAAGCATAGGCTTCCATGCTTGCGCGCAAGGGAAAACCTCATTTGACTTTTCGAAATAAAACTCATATACCATAGACTATATCAACATTACAAAGGGGTCGGGAGTGTACACCCTTAGTGAAATGCTATCGTCTTAGAATAAGGTGTTTAATGTTACTTCACATGGCCGAATAAATAAAAAGACCCCCTGTGATTACTAGTTGTGTATAGATCTTCTAATTACTATTAACATGAAGGTTTTGATAACAAGCTTATCCTTAACAAATTGTTTAGCCCTGCCTTAACTGAATGATTCCTTAACTAAAAGATAGCAGTTAGAGTTCGATGGTCCAGTGTGTCGTGCCATGAAGGAATTGTCCTTTACTTCACATTAACTTAATATGAAATGAAGGGTTCCTGTCAGTCGTGAGTTAAACCTCTGAACATGCCATTAATGGAGACCCTGTGAGTGCGAAACCTGAGGTTATTACTAGACCCCTTGTCCAATATGATCGTGCCATCTCTGCCCCATGACATTGCCAGAGCCAGTCTTTGTACTACCACCATTTACTCTATGTAGTAAGGGTTTACAGTACTAGATGAGTTTTCGTCTTTGTGAAGTTTTTGAATTAGCTCTGCGTTTTTCTCAGCGAGGGAGGTCGGCGACTTGGAGAACTTTTACCCGCTGGAGGCATCCAAGTCTACCTAACTGCCCTGGTAAGTCCATAATGCTCTTGTGTTCTAGTAGTTGGATGGAACCTTCAGGGTTTTGTTATAGTAGAAGAAAACACTTTGTACTGTAAATATTTTTACGACTTTCAGTGAAGGTTTTTCCCCATTATCGTTATTCTTTTTCTTAACTCCCTGGACTATTCTCGATCCTGGATAAGTAGACTTCTCTTTTGTTTTATTCTAAAACCTTTCTAAAAAAAGAACTCGGTGCTCCGCCTTCTTGTTTCTGACTTCAATGATTTTGCATAGGCATTTATCAGGGTTAACGTATATGTATTTTACTCTTAGGGTTTTCGTTGTCCCTCTGCTTTCTTTTATGGGTTCCCTATTTTTATGAATGGTGACCTTATGTTGGATCTCTGTGAGACTACGTGGGATTTCTAGTCCAGAAAGTTGGCTTAGTAGGGTAAAACCCATACTGTGTGTTGCATGTTATACATTGTTCGGGTGAAAAAAAATCCCTTTCGATAAGGTATTATGACGTTTCTTTGCCTCTGTTGGGTATTGTCATACTGATTTTTGCTTGGGAGTCCACAATTCTATAGGTTCTATCATACCGCTAGCGGATTCTTACAATTGAAATCTCTCTTGAAGTATTTCTTTATTTCTGTTTGGTATATATATCTAAATAAATATGAAGTGGGGATTCTGTGCCCCAAACAATTCTTTAAGAAGTACCCTACAGCCTACAAATATTTGAGTCTTGAATTAAATTTGGGTTACGTCTTTCATTCTGATATTATCTTTGTCTTTGTGTGGTAATACCATTTGAAGCCTGGTATCCGACATAAATATGAACTCTGTATTTAATTCTTGAGCAATGCACTCTCTTCACCACAGATAGTCAATCCATGTTTAGAATTTGATAAATGTAATTGGCATACAGTATTTAACTCCGTGTTTATAGTTTGAGCAATGCATTCTTTCAGCATGAAATATTTAAATTGATACTCTGACTTGATTCATGCATTCCTCCTACATATGCCACATGAACCCTTATGGTTCGGATTTTCAAGTTCTCGAGGTATTGTTATTGTTTATTTATTTAATTTCCTGAAAGGTTTGCTTTAGACCATTCGGTAACCAATCTAATGATGGGACCCATGTTGCTGCGAGGGTACCCATAAAAAATTTCTTGGTTCACTTCCCCCTCGGTCTGGGGCATCTACTCAGCCAAAACGCAAATGGGAAAAGGACACCAGTATTCTCAAGACGAAAGTTAAGTGACATTCTTTAAAAATTCCTTTCTTAATTCGTTCTATTGAAACATTACATTTATTTAACTTATGTTGGATAATTACTAATGATAAGTTTATATTTCCTTGCAAGGGCTTCGACCATTCAAATTTTAGATTCAGGACCATGCCATAGGCACAAAAGGTATTCAAGTTTCACTTTATCACTCTTAAGAGAGCACCCTAGATCTATAAGGAATAATATGATTCTATTTTAGAACGCCATCATCGTGGGTGAGATTGTTCAAGTTTAAAAAGATGGCCGATTCTTTATCTCTGTATCTTAAATTTCAAAGGAATGACCTAAGGATAAAAAACCTTGGTGTTGTGTAATAGTAAAGAATAGGATGCAATGAACAGGACTGTACCATTTTTCATAGTTGTATAGTCGACTTAGATGGAAGCTCTATCAATCAATTCTTTGTTTCGGTACGGTATTTATGTTATACATAGAATTCTGGAATGGGTAGCAATACATATTCTTGTATTGAAAAATTCTACTATACACTCCTTTCCGAGTTCGCCTTGATATTTATAAAGAAGTTGGAACGATTTTATTATTTGTAAATACAGTTGTGTAATTCGAACTTATTGAAGAAATGTATGTGAATACAAATTGTAGGTATTCAAAATATATGTCTTTCGACTCATCGGTCTTTCGTTCCAGAACTTCGTTTTCGATTAGTTAGACTGTTCACCTTCCATTATATTTTTGTACCTAGTGGTATGCATACAATAGACATTTAAAATGAGTCATGCAAATTTGTATGNTACACACACACACACACACACACACACACAGTTACTTCCTATTGTATGTAATCATTCCAACAGTAATTTAATCGATAGAGCAATTCATCTAGAATTAAGGGATGACCCACAGAGATATGTCTGTACGTATAGGTATGTAAATGTTTTAAATCTCAGATTTACTTCCAGAATAGTGTTTGCACAACCTAAAGTTCACTTGCAAAACAGAATAACCAGATGTATATGATTCACCAATCTGGTAGTGATTTATAGCATAGTATATTGAAATAATATTCTATTTAACACAGATATATTTCCTAATACATTTTCATAATTCGATTCCATTCCATCCAAGATACATAGAAAGGTTTGCTCAACATATACAGTTAAAATATAAGGGTTTATCCTACATTTCATTTCATTCCATCAGAATTTAATAAAACAGAGCAATTCATTCACATTTAAACAGATGCAATTCTATCAGCGAATAATTCAAATAACATTTGAACAGAGAAGGAGTAGATAGACATATATTAACAATTGTTGAACAACAAATGGAACAATCAATTTCCTCCCAACCTTAGAATAGAACAACCAATTTACTTGTCCCGTTCACCCCTAGCCTGACCATGAATCCATGAGGGTGAACTCAAAACTCCTCCTCAACAATAGTCCTTCAATTTCAGTAACTTCTCCTTGCCTCACACTCAGAAAGCAGTGTTCATAAAAACAAGAGATAATTATTTCCCCTAGCATACTAGGCAGCGTCCTACCTCCTCTCATATGTTATATATCCAAAAACAATTGTGCCTAGGTCTTTTTCCCCTTGGGAATTTTCGCAGCTTTCCAAATCCTTGATTTTCAGGGGCTGCCAATGGCCAAATACTTGATTTTCCACTTGTAACAATCAGCCCTGAGGTAGTTCCAACGTGTTCCCCACTCATGGAGTCATGGTTAGTTGATTTTAACCTGGTTGTTCCATTAGTCCATCAACAATAATTATAAAAATATTTGTTTCTTACAAGTGTCATAGTCAAAGAGTTAGTTGGTTCAAATCAGATCTTTGCCCAACAGTCATAATCATTATTTACAATTAACTAAATTCGAAATTCAAAACTGCCATAAATGACAATAAATTTCCGATTTCGAATTTACCAAAAATGGAAATAAATTCCTAAGCATTTTTCAGACATAAAAATAGTTTATTTTTGGGGATGTTATAGAAATTTAGGGTCATACCCATAATGAACCTTCTCCATAGTTTTCACATTCTTTCCTCTAGTGATATCATGGCCAATACTTTCAAGGCTTCACCCCGCAATCAGTTATTGGCAATCTAAACAATAATACATTTACATTGTTCTCATTCCATAGCATGGTGATTATGATTAATGATTAATTACAAGCTGGGGGAAACATGGGTGTTACAATGGGGATTCTAGAAGAATATGGAGGAAAATTTTCAAAAATTGAAATGGATTACTGCAAGACAAAGTGCTCTATTGAGTGCATAAGCTAACATATATTTCAAACTCTACATCTATAGAATAGACTACATGTTAGACACAGGACAAAGCTAAGGATGAGGATCTTGGAAAACAACTTAAGAAACCAATGGAAGTGGACCAACCTGCTATTCCTCCATACCCAAATCTTCAACAATAGATGTGTTAAATGTTGTAAATCCATATGCATTTTGAATGTTTATTATTATAGGTACTTGTCATTCTAGTGTGTGTGTGTGTGTGTGTGTGTGTGTGTGTGTGTGTGTATA
>JASDQU010374724.1:55841-68346 GCA_032191745.1 Picea mariana
AGTGAAAACATCGAGACCATCCAACATGAGGGCACGTGGCAACGATCGTGGCATCGGGAGAGTACCAAAAAGTCCATTTCGACATTCTGGGTACCAGGGATCCCATAGAAAGAGAATCGGGCAACTTCGCATCGAAAGTCCTGAAGTCGCGAAACACGACACATCTTTTGGAGGAGAAAGTGGCCAGGGATTCGACATTTTGGGCATAGGCACTTCGGTCGTCCCGATTACTAGGAGCTGGGGCTCTTGGTGTTGAAAACCCCAAAGTAGGCTGTGGTCACAGGGAAGAGCGGTCACATGGATCGAGATATGTCCCGGGAGGCCTAATCACCATTGAGCGTGATTTCAGCATTTCGATAATTCAGAGATCGGAGGATTGAGGAGGCAGAGGCTCTCGAAATCAGGACTCAAGGAGTCCCGAATCCCGAAATTCCATTTCAGGAAAAGGTCGCGGTCATGTTGAGGTCGTGCGCAGATGAAAACTTGTGCCTTGATGAAATTGCTTGTACAGGTGGGGTTTTAACATAAGGACCTGTGGATCAGGTTCGTGAGGTCTCAAAGAAGGCTGAAAGAACCATTTCAGTTCTGCGGATCCGAAGGATAGAAATATCCTAAGACCGGGAGGTTTTGCAGGACCGGCTAAGGCAGGGGGTGTTGTACCAAAGTGGTATCAGAGCTTGACTCTATTTGTATACTGCAAGAAGAGGAAGCAACGGGAGAAAGAATACTCTGATACACGTCAGTTGTGGTATCAGAGGCATCTTGCAGAAGAGAAGCAGGAGAAGACAGAGTATTGGGAACTCTGTAGTGATTGTTTGTAGGTAGGTAGTAGTCAAAGAAGACAGTCAGGAGCACAGTAAGAAAAGGATGGAAGCTATCAGTTGCAGAGTGACAGTAGCAGGTTTTCCAGGGGGGAAGATAGAAGGTGAAGATGGCTACTGAAGGCCATGAACATGGTGGAAAGAAGATCCATTAGTAGCTGAGAAAAGATGAGGTGGATAAAGAACTCGCTGAGATCAGGGCGAGGATGGAGATTCTGGCATTGCAGATGTAGCAGAGCTAGGTCAAGATGGGTGTATGAATGGCCCATGAAGATGAAGGCAAAGTGGCCAGTCAAGGCATTGGTGGCCAAAAGACAGCAGAGGCTGCTAAAGAGATGGTTGAGGCATGCTGAAAGCCTCAGGGATGAACAGGAGGAAATGGTTCATATATGTGAACCGAAAGCTGGGAGGAATCTCAGCGAGGATGAGGAAGAGACATCACTAGATGATCTCATAAACTACCAAGAGGGTAGAATAGAAATTCCCAATTATTAGGAGGGCAATGAGATGAGATCGTTGCGGGATCTCATAGACTATCAGGAGGACAACAGGAAAATTTCATGTTGCCAAGAGGGCAATGAGGTGAGATCATTGTGGGGTCTCATAGACTGCCAAGAGGGCAAGAATAGAAATTCAAATTGCCAGGTGGGAAATAAGATGAGATCCGAGGATCTCATAGACTGCCATAGGGGAAACATAGAACTCCCATACTTCCAGGAGGGCAAGGGAGAGCAGATGAGCTTAGAGATGAGTTCATATTAGCAAGGACAGCTGACAGAGAAGGAGGATCAGAGGAATCTTCTGATGATTGGGGGAATTGGGATATTCCTACCACATCGCCCAGGGGAGGAAAAATTCTGTGTTGTTGATGCAGCAGCGGAAGGACAGCCAGTATTGACTATCAAGGAAGAAGAAGCATTGGAGCAGATGTTATAGGCTGCCCAAGCAAAAGAAGATGTTCATTCTGAGGAATGGCTCAAGGTTTTCATCTCGGAAGATGAAAAGGAAACAGCTGCAGCACTGAAGATGACAGCAAAAGAAGAGCAGGCAGATGAGGTACTCACTCCATGGGAGATGGAGTTGGATATGCTGGAGGATTGGCTGAACAATCTAGAGCCAGCGAGTGACTACCATGAACAGACAGTCACGCGGATTGCAAAAGAGGAGCATTCCGAGGAATCGCTCAGAACTTTCAGCCAGGGAGCTGAACGAATGATGGAGATTGTAGTACCAAGGTATGCAGTGGAAGATGAGGGAAAATTCCATCTTGGGAAGCGACTGAAGGAAGATGGAGACATGCCATCAACAGGAATGGAAGAAGTCAAACTGCCACAGGGAGAAGTTGAGAAGCAACTCAGTGATAGGATTGCAGAGTTGAAATCTGTAGCAGAGTGGCAAGTTAAGGCCACAACAGATGGAGAATATGGCATGGGAGATCATGATGATCTTCCCATTTGCAGAGAGAAATTGTAGTAGAGGAGACTGCATGAATAGATCCAGCCAGGGCAGCAGCTGGACGAGGAGATAGAATATCTCAGAAAGATGATGTTGAAATCAGCAGAGGAGACCAATAGAGGGAAGTTGAATAGCAAAGGACCTACTGAAGCAACAGGGAAGCAACAATAGATGCAGCAACAATAGCAGAGCAGTGGAGCAGATGAACAACTCCAAAGAACTGTTTGGGATCTAGGTGGATTTCAACAGCGATGCTGGGAAGCTCATGAATTTTTCACAGCAGAGGAGTATGATGTAGGAGCATCACTCCCAAGCCATCCATGCACTAGCCAGTCAGCCCACTCAACACATTCAAAGCGCGCATTCAAGGAAGAGAGGCGCCAGTCCTCTCACATATTGAATTTGATTTCAATGTAATTAATGTATGTAACGCCGGTAGAGCCAAAGATGTGGCTTTGAGCGGGCTGTAGTTAAAGAATGCCTTTAATGGTTGTAATGCTAGGTTCTAGTTCTGATCTGGACTAGACAACCATTAATTGTAAAATTCAATGTAATTGAATAGAGTAGTTGAGATGGAGGGAAGAGTTCAAACAACCCTCTCATGTAAAAGATCTGGGATCTTATTTTGAGTTAGTAGTTAGGAGAGCTCTGTGAGAGTTAGATAAGAGGAGAGAAGGAGCCGAGACTCTGTCAAAGTCTGAGCTCAAGAACACCTTGTAAAGGAGGCATTTCATATTAATATAAAGAGCAGATTTCTTGCATGAGTTTCTGTGTGTCTTTATATGTTTATGAATGTCTTTGTGTGTATTTATATGTTGTAGATGTATGTTGTAGGTGTGTGTTTGCAGGGACAGACATAATTCATTGTCTGCTGAGTTATTTGGTTTCAGGTTGGGCTCTTTGAGGCTTCATGCAAGAGTGCATGACAGAACACTGAGGGTTCTGAAAGCCAGTGCATAGGTGCACTTCTGAATTCTGAGGAATTTGGACAAGGACGTGCCAGGAGGATGCACCAGTTGAAGTTTTAGGCTCAAGGTTGCTAAATACCTTGGAGGTAGGACTATGTAGAGGAAAGCACAGAAGAAGTCAGAATCTCTGAGGAGTTCTGTAGAGCTCTGCCAGGAGGGAATTGAGCAGATGCATGGGTTGCATTGAGGAGAAGAACTCTATCTTGAGTTCAGAGAAGACAAAAATTCTGAGGAATTCTAGGAAAGCTCTGCCAGTAGGGAATTGAGGAAGTGCACAGAGCGCGCAGGATAACTCTACTTAGAGTTCATTGAAGGGAACAAAATCACTGAGGGATTCTGCAGGCACTCTGCTAGGAGGGCATTGAGTATGTGTCAGTTTTCACAAGAAGAAATCTTAGAGTTCTGAGGGAGAAGGAAGTGTCAAGAGGACCTTCAAAGGGTTGCTGAATACCCTGCAGACTCGGCAAGGAGTTGCTTGAGAAATAGACTGCCAAAAGGGCATCAGATTCTCCATCTCAGGAGAGAAAAGGGTTAAGTCCCTTAAAGGTTTAAGAAATAGAAAAGCTCGGGATAGACAACACCTTCATGTGTGCAGGGACCCTGTAGGAATCACATAGGTCGTGGAAACCTTTCAAGGTTTCAGAGAAGAGAACAAAGCTTAGGAGGGAGAGTGCTTTCATGCACATAGCCCTGCAAGTATCACAGAGGATGAAAGGAGACCCTTTGGAGGGTTTGATTTTGAGGAAGCTCAGGAGGGAAAGCATCTTCAAAAATGCAGACAGAAGCTATGAGTAGAGGCTTCGTAGAAGGGACAAAACTTGAGGCCTTTGATAAGTTTAATTCTTCCAAGGATCGAAAGAAATAGAAGATCATAAGGGGGAGCATAGTTGTCATTAGATCAGGTCGAGGATAAAATCTGGACCGTTGAAGTTTCACGTCCAGGAAGCAACAAGAGGAGAGCGCATAGAAGAAGAAGATCTGAGATGTCAGATCTTGCACAGATCATCGACCGTCGTTGGATCTAGGAGAATGTGTGCATGAGTTAAGCTCGCATATGATCTGAGTGGAGGCTCATCGAAAGTCCTGAAATAGTGAAATCATCGGGAGCGTCCATCTCAAGGGATGCGTGGAAAAAATACAAAAGACATAGGAGCTTCGGACATCGGGAAACAGAAAGGTAGGAGTTTGGGAGAGAGGAATTCTCGACTCATGAAGTCCCAAGGACATCAAAGCCATCCATCTATGGAGGACGTTTTTCATGAGGTCCTCATATCTCGGGGATTCAGGCATCGAAGAGCGAAATGGAGGAGTCTTTCGACTTCGCGACTTGTGAAGTTCTGAAGTGATCGGGGAGCTACCAGGAGTTCAGATACCAAGAGTTCGAAGGACTAGGGATCAGTGCAATTGGGGTCACGAAGTCCCAAAACAACAAAAACATCGAGACCGTCCAACAGGAGGGCACGTGGCAGCGATCGTGGCATCGGGAGAGTCCCGAAAAGGCCATTTCGGTATTTTGGGTATCGGGGATCCCACAGACAAAGAATCGGGCAACTTCGCATCGGAAGTCCCGAAGTCACGAAACATGACACATCTTTTGGAGGAGAAAGTGGCTAGGGATTCAGCATTTTAGGCATAGGCACTTCGACCGTCCCGATGACTAGGAGCAGGGGCTCTTGGTGTTGAAAACCCCGAAGTAGGCTATGGTCACAGGGAAGAGTGGTCACATGGACCGAGATATGGCCTAGGGGGGCTAATCACTGTTGAGTGCCATTTCGACGTTTCGATAATTTGAATATTGGAGGATCGAGGAGGCAGAGGCTCTCGACATTAGGACTCAAGGAGTCCCGAATGTTGAAATTCCATTTCGAGAAAAGGTTGCGGTCGTGTTGAGGCTGTGCACAGATGAAAACTTGCGCCTTGATGCAATTGCTTGTACAGGTGGGGTTTTCACATAAGGACCTATGGATCGAGTTCATGAGGTCTCAAAGAAGGCCAAAAGAACCATTTCGGTTCTGCGGATCCGAAGGATAGAATGATCCTAAGACCGGGAGGTCATGCAGGATCGACTGAGGCAGGGGGTGCTGTACCAAAATGGGAAGTGATAACCAATGATTTTATAACTAAATTTACAAAGACAACAAGTCAACAAGATTCCATAATGGCAGTTGTGGATAAATTGACAAAGGCTTCTCATTTTTTCCCCATAAAGATGACTCATACAACAACTAATATTGCAGAAATTTGCATGAGGGAAATTGCTAGGTTGCATGGGATACCTAAGGCAATTGTTTCAGATAGAGACATAAAGTTTACTTCAAATTTATGGAGAGGATTACGTAAATGAGCTAGTACAAATATGAACTTTAGCACAACATACCATCCATAGTTAGATGGGAAGACAAAGACAGTCAACCAAGTGATTAAGGACATGTTGAGAATGTGTGTGATGAATAAGCCATCTAAGTGGGAAGATTACTTGCATTTGGTTGAATTTTCCTATAATAATGGGTATCAAGATTCATTGAATATGAGCCCATTTGAAGCTTTGTATGGTATAAACTGTAATACTCCAGTGGGTTGGGACAACCCAGCAGACATAGTAGTACTTAGGCCAGTATTTCTCAAGGATAGGGAAGATTGGATGGTTAAAATTAAGCAAATTTGAAGGTAGCAGAAGATAGACAAAAAAGTTATGTGGATAAGAGCAGAACAACTAGATAATTTAAAGTGGGAGAGCATGTTGTTTTGAAAGTGAATCCCAAGAAGATATCATTAAAGTTGGGTAGTTGTACAAAGATAACAACCATATTTTGTGGTCTATTTGAGATATTGGACAAAATAGGTTCAATTGCATACATTCTTGCATTTCCTTCTTCCATGAATGTGCATAATGTATTTCATGTCTCTTTACTGAAAGAGTATGTACATAATCCTAACCATGTTATTGATTGGAATTTGATTTAGGTGGAGCCAGAAAGACACTTTCAGGTCCAACCGATGTGGATATTGGACAAAAAGGTCAAAATGTTCCATAATCAAGTCATAGAACTGGTAAAAATTCAGTGGAACTTCTACGTTCCTGAAGATGCTACTTGAGAGCATGAAGATTCCATGTTGGCAGAGTACCTGTGATGTTTTGAAGAATTTTGAAATTTTGATTTATGTTTTGTATATGAACCGAGGACAATGCCAAAATAAGGGGGAGGGAAATATAATGTTGTGATCATTATTAATAATAAAATGCGTCGTTGGATGCTAGACGAACAAGGACATGGGTTATAGGGGGATATGATGCCATGAGAGAGGAGACTTAAGGGTATAAGTAATTTTTTATTTATTTACCCATAATTTTTTTAATTGAGAGAAGTGGTTACATAAGATTCTTGGGGGAAGGCAATGTGGTTCTTGATTTCATTTAATTATATAAACCCATCTTGTGGGTTTTTTGGGGGTTCTTCTCCATTCACTCTTTCACTCATTCATTTAGTGTTGCTCATTTATCATTCCTCATTCATTCTTGTTCTTGGATTGGGAAACGGGGGATAATTTCTAAGGAAGAAGCCGTTGTTTTCTTAATGTAGTAAGGAGTTGTGTATTCCAACCATGAATTAATGTATGCATGCTTGAGATGCATTGGCATGTGTTAAAATGTGTTCACATCTGTGAATCTTGAGAGTCCCAACATGGATATTATTGATCGGATGTAGTGGAGCCCTGGAAGGAGGTGGAAAACATGAGGGACTGTGTGGAAGAGAAGGGAATCCATTCTCTTGGGTTGTGCAGGCTAGAGAGAATATTGTTGGTCTACTTTTGATTGTTGTGTGTTGAGAATATTGTGAGAGATTAAGTGTTGATTGGTTTCGGAAGTTGAGTGACACCCCCAAACCTTCCTTGTTGACTCATAGCCCTAGCTCGAGTGTGACCTATTGTTGAGACTTGGAATAGAAACGTCTATGGGTGGGTGGAACGTCCTTGGTATGCATCTAGTTGGTGATTGAATTTGTTTCAGATAAATTCTCCCTGTCATGGTTTATTTTTTCTTGTATTTCTATTTTCGTCGTGTATTAATTATTATATCTGATATTCATATTTGTAATATGCATGTTTTTTTTGTTATTCTTGTGCATAGCATGTTTAGACATTATTTTATGTTGTAGCATGAATATTTGTTATTGCAAGAGTTGTTATTACATTTATTTCATGATTGTTTATTAATTGAATGTTATCATAAATCAAAATTAGTTTTGAAGTGATTTTTTGAAGTAGTGTTGTCGGGCATATGGTTGGCTAGGTAAGTTACAAGAACCCACATGTGCAATTTGTGAAAATAGTTAATATAGAAGTCAAAATACTCACATGGAGACATGAATATATGATTTGGATATATGGATGTATTGGGGTTATTTGAAGGAGGTTCTCCTCTACTATAAGGAGTAATAATTGTGTATCTCATCTCTATTATCTCTTTCGAAATCGTGTTTATCCAAATTCACACCTTATGTACATTATGTGTACTTTGGTTTATTATGTGTACATTGTGTGTAAAGTATTTGTAATATATGGGGCCTTTCACCTCCAAGTGGTATTTCAAGTGATATCAATTAATTTAATATAAGGGGATTGTTGATGTAGGAGCATCCCTAGTGAAATTTTTTATCCTATACATCTCATTTTACTTCAATATTTTACATGTTATTTACATGATATTTTCACAGATTTTATGTTGTTACAGAGGCTTCTACAACCATTGTTATGGATCCAAGAATCAATTTTTTCAGAGAGTCTTGAATCATGCCATCAAATTTCATAACCAAAAATACATTCCTATATGTCCTTGGCTCTTGAAAAAGTAGAAATCAGTATGCTAAGTGAAATCATGGAGATAGAGCATTGGTGGTGATGAAATTATAGTTTGAATAAGAGTATTTTTATGAAAACATGTTGTTGTCCAAAGAGACAGGATTAAGTCTTGGCTAGGCATCACTATGGATGCTATAGGGATTTGTAGTAGAGTCAAGAGAAAGATGTAATCATTGAAAATTGCAAAATTGAACTAGATGATCCTCCATGAAAAGACCAAATTATTGAATATAAGTTCCACGTCACATGGATAACTATTAAAATAGACCCCAAATGGGAAGAAACAAATAGATTAATTGATTAACCCAATCGATGGAAGTTGAATGGTTGAATTCATTTGAATTCCAATATTGTTGTATGAAACTATCTACCCATGAAAAACAAAGACACCTTTGGCCTCTCAGTAAAGCTCCATTAAATGGTTGTGATAGTGGATAGAGGTGTTGATCATTACTTTTATGGAAATCCAAGATTTAAGTCTTCAATTGGTACTTGGTGATAAGATTATATCTCATTGAGAAGGAGGAATGCAAATGATTTTGGGTGGGATAAACTTCAAAGAATAGATCTCCAAAATGTAATGGAGGCTCAAGATATTGGCAAATCTAGTTAATAAAAGTTGCAATTTTTTGGGGGGGGTTTGATTATGTGTAATTAATTATTTAATTGTTCTGGTGTATTTTGTGTGATGGATTAACACTATAGTGAATTAAAGAAATCATAGTAGTTTTTTTTTTCTATGTTTTTACTCTAAATTGCAGAAAAGCATAGTCATTCTGTGTGATGGATTAATACTATAGTGACTTAAAGAAATCATAGTGGTTTTGTTTTTCTATGTTTTTACTCTAATTGCAGGAAATCATAGTCCCTCTACATCAAGTGGTATTAGAGCATATTGAGATTGCAATGGGGAGCACCAAATATATATTGGCCTTAGATTGAGTAATATGTGAATTTTAGTAAGGTGGGGATGTCGCAAGAAGAGATCCCATAATAGAATTATAGTAATGGAACATAAAGGAAGAGGTCATTGAAGACCTAGAATACTCGAGGGTGCAAAAGAGGTGAATTACCATCTAGTGATTCTAAGGGAAATGATGGTGTTGGATATTACTATGCTTGTGCACTTCCTTATTAACATTAGGGGGTTTAAGATCCAAGATTCATCTAGATTTGACCAAAAAAAACCCCAATGCATTGACATGACAATCCTCAACCAAAGATTGAAGAAGGTATCACTTGAGATGCCATGAGAATAATAGATACCATATGGTCTTGTCTCAGTGATGAAGGACTAATTACATACGAATCCATCCAGGTTGGAATTCATACAATCCATCACAATCTACTTAACGACTAACAATATGTAACAACAACACATACATTCATTTTACACATGATCAACACATCATAAGACAAGAATCATTATAGGTTTATTATATACATTCAACCATTCACATACATACAATAAGCAACTCATCAATTGAAAACAATAGATCCCTACATTCTTATACATTCTCCCAGTATTACATTACATAAGGTCATGTGCTTTATTTTGGACTTTGCAGATATTACAGACCCAAGCTCACAACCAGAGACATTACAAAACACAGGCTTACAAATATCTCAAGGACATTGCCAAGAAAAAAACCATCACCAACCAACCAAATGAGTAACTAAAAATGACTAAATCTCTTTTTGTCATTGTTTCTCCCTTTTATCTTCTTTTCGGCTCTAGCGCTATGTCACTTTTAGTTCTTCCCCACTCACTCCTCTAACTGCTAGTCCTGCACACTTATGTCACCCACTTCCATTCCATGTATACTCTTTGGAGTCATGGAAAAATTAACTACTTTCCTAGCTCATATCCTTACTACTCCACGATATCTCATGCTACTTGAAGTAATCATTCGAGAATATTTCCCGCAGATTATTTTCTTGATTCTGGCTTGCATGTGGTGTCTTCCTAATTTCTAGCACGCATCACAAAAACCATACTAACGCACATTGGTATAACTTGAATTGGAAATCCTTTGAAAAAATTTAACTGGAGCACATTAGAAAATCTTAAATTGGCACATGCACACCCCTTGTCACCTACCTCGCAGTTGCTTGAGTGCACAAAAAAACTGGAAAATGCATGCATAACCTCATTTGTGTGCACATAATATTTACCCAAAAAATTGGATGTCAATAGATCCCCACCACTATTATTTATCTCATCCTTGAGCCAAGTGCCTCATGGAGTGTCCGATGTGATGGTCGAAACTGTCTTCATGAGCTTCTTAAAGAAATCCTTGAATTGTATATCACACTCATTGAGGGTGTCATGAAGTTCTTGGGTGAGGTGAAAAAACCTCATCTATATTGGTTGATCTGACCTGAGGGGCTATCAATTCCATTTTTTCCATATTATTGATCAAGGGGGAAGCAACGACCTTCATGTCTATCAATTGACTATAATAGATTAAGGCCTTATTGGATGTAGTAGTGATTATTTATGAGATTATTTGTTGCTCATCTCGGATGAAAACAATATCCTTAGTTATGTTTGCAATATCTTCCATCACTACTTGGCTCTCACTGAGGGGTAGAGAATCCAAGCTTCTATTTTTTGGTGCAACCTCATCCTCTGTTGTGCAAACTCTATCATTAATAGAATTCAATTATGGGGGACTTTGCAAATGGTTCAACAAGGAGAATCTATATTCACCCATCCCTAAAAATTCCTTCAATATATTATGGTCATCCCAGATGGATGCTTCAACTATTAAAACCTTCTTTTGTAGCTCTTCCTCATTAGATATTGAATCTACGTGCAGAGTGTTGTATTCTGTGATTCCAAGAGATGAATGCGCCTAGTAACCACTTTGACTTTATGTTGTGATGGGATCGTTGGTTGTACTTGTTCATGATTAAAATCCCGTTAATAATCTTCATCTAGGATAGTGAATACTTCATCATGACTAGCTAGAGTGGTTTCATACTGGGTCTTAGTTTTTGTATGTATAGTAACCTCAGTAAGATGCAAGGTCTGGAGATCTTGTCATGCAACTTCAATTTATTTTCAAGCACTTGATTCTTGTTGCAATTGCGACCTAGTGTCCACATGATTTGATATTTCTTGGTCAAACTAAAGGTACAATTGGGCATGCTCTCAAGTAAGAGTTTGGTTTCTCTCCCCGAGATCATAGAGCATGGTAATGATTAAACCTTGTAGCTTGGAAGTAGGTATCTATAAAAGGTTGAGTTATGTATTATCCAAGTCAGAGGGGACCATGGCTAGCGAGATGACACTCATAATTATTCTTTGGATTGTTCCTGAAGCATCCATGTTGGCATTCATACAATCCATTTCAATCTACTTAACGACTAAAAATATGTAACAACAACACATACATTCATTTGACACAAGATCAACACATAATAAGACAAGAATCGCTACAACTTTATTATCTTCATTCAATCATTCACAAACATGCATTAAGCAACTCATCAATTGATATCAACAGAGCCATGTGATCTTATACATATTCCTAGTATTACATTACATCAAGACATTCACTTTCTTTCAGACTATGCATATATTACAGTCCCAGACTCATAACCAAAGACATTACAAATACAGGCTCAGAGTGAGCTCAAGGAAATTGACAACAACAAAACCATCTTTGGCCAACCAACTGAGAAATTAAAAATGACTAACTATTTTTTTGTCATAATTTCTCCCTTTTATCTGCTTCTTGGTTTTGGAACTCTGGCACTTTCAACTCTTCCCCAATTGCTCCTCTAGCTACTAGTCCCACATGGTTCTATCACCCATATGCATTCCATGTAGCCTCTTTGGAGTTTTGTAAATATTAAATAGTTTTCCATATTATATCCTTTCTACTCCATGATCTCTCATTCTTCTTGAAGTAATCATTCGGGAAGATTTCCCAAAAATTATTTTCTTGATTACGACATGCATGCAATGTCTTTCTGTAATATACCAGATATAAAAAGTATGCAGAACAGAAATAAAATGCTAGAAATGGCAGAATAACAGTAATATAACCAGCATAATCTCCACAATAACACAGAAATGATATAAGAACAACAACATAAATAACACTTTGATTCAGAAAGCAATGTTCACGGGCCTCTTCAAGGGGGAAACCTCCAGTCGAGCAGTGCTCTATTACAATAATCTCCAAGCTAGGGTTTTCATACCCTCGGCCCTTATTTATACTAAATATGTCTATCAAGAGAAACATCTAGAGAAGATCCTTCTAGAAGAGGAAGCTTCTATTAGGTATTCTTACATCCTCCTTATTCTATTTTACTGAAAGGCCTTATTAATATTGACCTTTATTACATCCAAATATATTGATCTACCTATGTGCGGGTTAGGACCCTAAC
>JASDQU010374724.1:68611-87410 GCA_032191745.1 Picea mariana
CTTCATCTAAGTCGGGAAGGTTGGTTTGAATTTTTCACCTAGTTCCAATCACCTTCTTTAAGCATGAAACATGAAAAACAAGATGTAGCTTTGACTGACTGGGTAGAGCTAACTGATAGGCGACTTGTCCCACACGCTTGAGAACTGTATAAGGACCATAAAATTTGGGCACTAGCTTCTGAAAATGCTTGGCCTTGATGGAAGTTTTCTTGTATGGTTGCATTCGCAGAAACACTTGGTCCCCTTCTACAAATTGGCATTCAGAGCGACTGTGATCTGCTTGTTGCTTCATGCGATTTTGTGCCATGACCAAGTTTTCTTTAAGGGTACGAAGAATATCCTCTCGAACTGTAAGTGTTTGTTCAATCGCTTGAACCTTCAAGGTACCCAGTAAGTATGAGAGAACTGAAGGTGGCTTCTGTCCATATACCGCTTCAAAAGGAGTCATGCATGTAGTTGTATGGTAGGAAGTGTTGTACCACCATTCAGCTAAGGGTAACCATTGAGCCCACTAATTTTTCTTTTCAGAGGAAAAACATCTCAGATATGTTTCTAAACACTTGTTGACAACTTCTGTTTGACCATCAGTCTAGGGATGATAAGTTGTGCTGAGATGCAATTGGGTGCCGTATATCTTAAACAATTCTTGCCAAAAATTGCTTGTGAAAGTTGGGTCACGATCAGAAACAATAGAGTGTGGCATGCCATGAAGCTTGAAGACCTGGTCCATGAAACTTTGAGCCACTGTGGATGCAGTAAATGGGTTTTAAAGAACACAGAAATGAGCATACTTGGAAAGGCGATCCACAACCACCATTATGACTGATTTATTTCCTGATTTGGGTAAGCTGGTAATAAAGTCCATAGAGATATCCTTCCAAATAGCAGGTGGAATCAGAAGCAGATGTAGTGTGCTCAGAGATTTGACTATTTCTCCCTTGTTGCATTGACACACCTCACATTCAACGACAAAATTATGGATGTCCTGTTTCATACCATTCGTGAAAAAAGAACGTTTAACCCTATCATAGGTTTTGGTGAACTCGGAGTGCCCCGCTGTGGGTGTAGCATGAAGCTCAGAAAGTACCGTGGATTTAAGCTTTGATTGTTTACTTAAATACAAACGACCTTTGTATTGAAGCTCATCCTGGAGCCAAGAGTACCCTGGGGGAGCTGGAGCATTGGTCTGCAATTGTTGGATCAGATGCGAACTTTTGGGATCTTATAAACATTCTTGGCGCACAGCTTGGAGCCAATCTGGTACAATGAAGGAAAGAGAAAAAAGGGATCCTTCTTCTTCATATTTTCAGGACAGTGCATCCGCCATCACATTGTCTTTTCCCTTCTTGTAAATGATTTCATAATCATATCCAAAGAGATTAGTCACCCATTTTTGTTTCTCTGGGGAGGAAATGCGTTGTTCCAGAAATTACTTGAGGCTTTGATGGTCTATCTTAATTTGGAAACGTTGCCCCAAGAGATAAGGGCACCACAGATCAATGGCATGTAGAATAACCAACATTTCCTTTTCATAAATGAGTTTGCCCAGATTCCTTTCAGATAGTTGCTTGCTGGTGAAGGCCAAAGGTCGACCCTCTTGCATAAGGACAACATCGATTCCTTTCCCTGAGGCATCACATTCCAACACAAAGGTCTTTGTGAAATCAGGAAGGGCCAAAACCACAGTGGTGCACATGGTCATCTTCAAGGTTTGAAAAGATTGAGAAACGACTGGAGTTCAAGTGAAAGAGTTATTTTTTTAGGAGAGTAGTGAGAGGTGCTGCAATCTTTCCATAATTCTTAATAAACTTGCGATAATACCCTATTAAGCCTAGAAATCCACACAAGCTTTTGAGAGTATTTGGGTGCGGCCAGTCTTGCATAGCTTCAATCATTTTTGGATCCACCTTGACACCATCCTTGCCAACCAGATGACCCAAGTATTCTACTTCTAAGGCACCAAAAGCACATTTAGACTGTTTCAGGAAAAGTTGGTGCTGAGAGAGTAGATGGAGAACTCGATCCACATGAGTAAGATGGTATGTCCAGGTTTTGCTATAGATGAGGATATCATCAAAGAAAACTAAGACAAAATGATGGAGAAAGGGATGGAAGACATGATTCATGAGGCTTTGGAAAGTGGATGGGGCATTACACAAGCCAAAGGGCATGACCAAAAAATCATAGTGGCCCTCATGAGTTCGAAAGGATGTCTTGGGAATGTCTACCTCTTTCATATGTATATGGTTATAGCCTGAGCGAAGATCAATTTTAGTAAAGAATTGGGCGCCACTCAATTCATCTAGGAGGTCATCAATGACAGGAATGGGAAATTTGTCTTTAATGGTCAGTTTGTTGAGGGCACAGAAGTCATGACACATTCTCCAATAACCTTCTTTCTTTAAGACCATGATTACAAAAGAAGAGTAAGGGCTCGTACTAGGGCAGATAACGCCTGCATTAAGGAGTTCCTGGACCATTTTTTCAATTTCATTTTTTTGTGAAAAGGTGTGGCGATACGGACGGATATTGGGAGGAAGGCTTACAGGTACAAGGGGAATGGAATGATCATGAACACTGCAGGAAGGAGGGAGTCCTTGGGGAGTGGAAAATACCATTTGATGTTTAGAAAGGAGGGCTTGGAGGTCTTGTGGCATCGAGGGTGTCTCAATTTCTTGTATGGCATGGAGTTGGGCAATGACACTAGAATGACCTTTTTTGAGCATCTTTTCCATGCGATGGGAACTAATGACCTCAGGTGAACCAACAGTGATGCCTTGGAATTTATATTGGTGGCCTTTCTGGTCAAATTGCATGGTTAATGCCTTAAAATCCATGAGAATGGGACCCAAATTTCTTATCCAGTCTTCACCCAACACAATGTCATAACCACCCATGTCTATAGAAAACATATGGGATTTTAGGTGGTAGTCACCAATTTGGAGACACACATTTTCACAGTGCCCTCCACATTTCATGGAACCACCATTGGCAATCATGATTTGGAAATTGTTGACGGCATGGATGTAGCAATGATTTTCTTGGGCAATAAGGTGATGAATAAAATTATGGGTGCTTCCACTATCAACCAGAATAATGACCTTTCGATGCTTGATGTTACCGATTAACTTGAGGGTTTGGGGAGCAGAGAAACCCGTGAGAGCATTGAGGGAAATGACTGGTTCCACTTCGGGAGGGTCTGAGGGAGGGGTTATGTCAGTGATTTCAGGTGATTCAGACACAAGGGGAGTCTCAACATCCTCTTCTGAAATATCCTCAGAGATGGCCATAAAAATATTTTGTTCCTTACACTTGTGGCCCGGGGAATATTTTTCATCACAATTATAACAAAGGCCTTTGAGTTGGCCTTCATCCATTTCAGCCTTGGTCAATTTTTGGATCTTTAATGGGGCGGAGGGAGTAGTGGGATTTACGGGTTTAGGGTGAGGGATAAAGGAGGGTTTTCGGTTTTGAGAGGATACAACCTATTGTGATTCTTTAGCTCTTTTAGTATCCTCCACCCAACTCGAGGGTCAAGCCATGAGGACATGGGCCCTGATCTCCTCCTTGAGGCCATTGATAAAACACTCTCGAAAGAAAGCATCAGTCATGCCCTCTGTTCGAAAAGCCAGGCACTCAAAGGAAGTTGTGAAGTCTTCTACTATTCTTGATTGTTTCAACTTTGTCAAGCGGCCCAAATGGTTGGTGTTGGAGCCGCCTTTGTTTTTTAGACCATTTTAATTTTATTTTTATTTTTATGATTGAAGTCGAAATCTGGTTTTCATTATTCTCCTTTATGTTTTCCAAAATCTCGGAAGTCTCATCACGTGAGCAGTGTCAGTTATCATACTCTCATGAAAAACTCTGTTTTTCATTTAAATGACTTTCCCTTTTCTTACCTCGGTATTTCGCAGGTCCGGTGTTATAGAACACACAGTTCACAAGTCGCGAAGAACGAAATAGAGAAATAACTTTAAAAGTGTTACTCACGTTAGTATCAAGATTAAAGATTTTTTAAACTACGGTTAAGCGTCATCAGGAGTTCGTGTTTCGGCATTTACTAAATCCAAAAGTCTGTCTGTCATAACCCCGATAACCGAAGTTACGAGACTCTTGTTTTGGTAACCCAGGTTAAGATCAAAGAAAAAGGGTTTACTCGCGGTTAAGTCGCGATCTCATGAGTTCACAACTTGGCTTGCGAGCCTCCTGGAAACTATACCTTCGATGTCCCGAGTCGCGAAGTCACGATCTTGTGAGTTCGTAGCTAGGCTTGCGAGCCTCCCGGAAACTATACCTTCGATGTCCCGAGTCGCAAAGTCGCGATCTCATGAGTTCGCAGCTCGGCTTGCGAGCCTCCCGGAAACTATACCTTCGACGTCTTGAGTCGCGAAGTCGCGATCTCGTGAGTTCACAGCTCGGCTTGCGAGCCTCCCAGAAAATATACATGCGACATCCCGAGTCGCGAAGTCACAATCTCGTGAGTTCGCAACTTGGCTTGCGAGCCTCCCGAAAACTATAGTTGCAACATCCCGAGTCACAAAGTCACGATTTTTCTTTAAGCATGATTAATTAAAACTTTTAATCCTGATTGTGACTGTTATTAACTGAAACTAGTTATCGCAGTCTTGGGTTTTAAAGGCTGGAAAGGTTAAAATGAAAGCACCCGATAAAGCGAATACCGAAAGATTAATTAAACATTCTAAAAACCGGATTAATTAAGCTAAACCATTTTCTCCTGTGTTTTGATTCATGCATAGTCTATGAGGCAAGCTTAAATTTTTCCTATGCCAAATTGCATTACGAGCTGTCAAAAATTTATGGCATTAATTAGAAACAAGGCGAAGTGACAAGGGAAGATTGGGTTTTTATTGCTAAATTTATTTTAGGAATGATTTGACCATTCTGTTCCTGAAAGGTACTGAGTTTTGAATGTTTAAATATATAAGATCTCTTGTTTGTCTTGCAAAATTCATTTTCATATTACGCAGAGAAAAATTTCTCTCAGCGAACTAATTTCTGCATGTATACCTATTTTTATTGCAGAAGAGCTAAAGCAGAATCTCCTGCCATGGCCCCACGAAAAGCATCTAAAGCCAACGTTGAGGTTTTGGGACAAGGTTCAGACAATGTCTCTGATACTTCCCCTCGAAGTATCGACTCTGTTAAGACCTGGTCATTTGTTTATGACGTTCTACAGTCCGAATTGGTGGATTATTCAGATGATTCCAGCGACGATGAAAAAGACGACCTGACCACCAAATATAAGATCGTTTTCCAATATAGAATGCATAAAGTAGCGTCCAGGCCACAACTGATCCCTTATTACGATATGGTTCAGTGGGCATTAGACCATGTGGATATACCAACCAGAATCATCATCAACGAGCAGAGGTTCACTATTGGGACTTTCAGACCCGAACAACTACAAGCTATGTACAAGTTGCCGACCGTGTTAGAATTTACATATAATGTTGAATTCCTGGAGACTTTTAAATAGAAAGAGTGTGTGCAGTATGACAAGACTATGTCCAGTTTGATCAAATATTGGGTTTCACACCCTGCAAAGTTCAGGGCAGACAATAATGGCATATACTCAATATCTTCCCTAGAACCACAGTTCAAATATGTGGCTATGATGACCTAAAGATTATACGGGAGAGAGGACACCACACACTTTTTCCTTCAGTGGGTGCCTCTAATATTTTCAGTCGCTGAGGATTCTTCCTTCAACTGGGCGGAAATCCTGCCTGATAGCTTGACCAGTCGGGTTACAGAGTATTGAACACAGAAAGAAAGCGTAAAGATGGCTTCATTCTTTATGTATGCATATATCATGAATGTCATGTGTTTTCTGATGCCCTTTCCATTACTGAGCTAGAGTTGGACTCCATCAGAAGCCGAACCCATTCACGTTTACCACTCTAAACTGTGGGAAAACAAAGTGGCAAATTTTGTCTATGAAATTTTTAACTGGGTAATGGTGCCTCTGCATGTCACTATTTTCGGCCACCTGCCACCCAGGATATCGGATAACATAGTGATGAATCTGAGCAGTATAGCGGACTGGTATGTAGAAGAAAAATTCTTGTATCTCAGATTTTTCGGGGCCTCTGTTCCCCCGCATGCATTACCATTATTCATACCCGACAAGATGGCTTGTCGTGAGGTTGCCAAGCAAACTATAATTGGTGGTGTGAGTAAGGATCTTAAAGGGTATTCTAAGAAGGTATGGCCATCTTTCCATATTCATTTAAATTCTTATTCTTTGTTAGATTTCGGGCATGCTAAAGCTGAGGCAGCAGCCCTGGAAGACCTGGAATTGGTTGACCTCGAATTAAGGAAGCATGATCCGCAAAGGGTCGTAAGAAATCACCTGGCCAACTGCGGACTTAAAATATTCGAACATGAAATTTTTCCTTCGGATGACATTTTTCGAGGCACTAGATCTTACGCCGAGGTTTTGGCTCGGATACAGACCCTATCACCTGAAGAAAGGGCCGATGTTTTGAAATTCCAAGAACATCGGCGGAGTTGTCTTCCCCCAGTATTGTGGGGTGAGAATGAAACAACAGTAGAGGTGAAACAGAAAGAAGCTGAAGGCCCCAAAGATACAACACCCAGTCAAGAAGAGCACCAAGACAGAAAAAAAGAAACTGGAAACCCGAAAATGGAAATAAAAACTCCCGATACGCCGAAAGAGACTCTTCCAGTTGCCACCCCAGGGAAATTGGCTAAGAAAATTGGAGACCCCATCCCCTCCATTACCCCTTTACATTCAACTAAAGGGAACATAGACGTAGGGTGGATTTTTAATGAAGAATTGCGACCTGTAAGGATGGAAGAGCTCCCCCCAAATGAATTCTTTTTTGATAAGAAAAGAAAAGTTGTGGTAAAAAGATAATTCTACCAGGAAGCAGAATCAACGGTCAAAAAATTTAAGGTATTGCCCAATGGAAAAGATAAGAAGAACGATGAGTTTGCGACAGAAATAGCTGGAACGTTAGGAGCGTATGCTACAGAAAATCAATTTTCGGTCAGGGTTTTAAAAAATCAAATGAAGTGAAAAAATCGCCTCATCAAAACCTTGGAGGCAAAATTAGCCACAACAGAGGAGGCTGTCAAAGACCAAGAAAATACAGGAATAGAACAAGCAACAATGGCCGATAAGAAGGAAATTGAACTACTCACAGCTAAGCTCGAACAAGCAGAGATGGTATCTCACAACAGTCAAATACAAGTAGGCCAACAAAAAGACTTGATAGGGAATCTACAGGCTAGAGTGGAAATCACCGAAGGTAAAGTTATAGATATCGGGATATTCCAATCCCAGGCGATGGAGATTCGAAGCAGAGTTTCTGCAACACATAAAAGTTTACTTGCCAAGGTAGAGATAATTCAGGACAACTGCTTACTTGTTAATTAAGTAGTAGAGAATTTATCTGCTAGAGAGAGAGAAGTTGGAGTAGCTCGGGTCGCATATCAAGAAGCTGTGATAGCTACAAACAACATGGAATCAGGAAGTACTCCCAGGTTCTCCATTTCAGAGCAGACCAGAGGGAATATTTTATTGAAAGAATGGGAGCACAGCATATCAGAAGGAAAATTGCAAGCCAAGAAGGTAATGAGATCTTTTGAAGAATTTTTTGATGCTATAGATGGCAATCTGTTAGGTATTGATAGCGAGGGTAATGCTAAGGCATTGAGTCAAATGAATATAGATAAATTCTTGTTGGATATAAACGAGAAGAAAGAAATGGATTCTGTCGAAGTCTCGTAGGTAACTCAGGCTGACATAATCCAAATAGATAAATGGATGATTAAACTAAGTGTGCGATTATGTGCTATCGACACCTTGGACTAACAGATGGAAGCAAGGTTGCCACAATTAGTCAAATATTGTTACATTTTTTAGGCCAATTGTCAAGCGGAACCTTCAAGGTTGATATCTCGGCTAATGGAAAAATGTGTCACGTGTACTAGGCAAGCGAGGGGGCAGACTTCTGGTACCAAATAAAGACAGAGGATGAAGAAATGGAACGATTGGTCTCCTTCTTATCGTAACTGAAAATCTTGTAGCAATTGAAATTCTATCATATGTAAAGCTGTATAAATATACAATAGAAAGAAAGAAATAAGGCTGGACCTTTTTGGGTCGATTGTAATAGAGATTTTTTCTCCTTTGAGAGTTAATATAAAGAATATGAAGATTCTCAATTCCGTCATGACTGTGTTATGAGTTTGTTTCCTTGTATCTCATTTTTCATTCCATTTCATATATTTATCTGATGAATGCTTCGCTATAATTTAGTACAACCTCTACTATAGTGAATGAATTTCAGTTTTCTATATTGTTTACTGTTTTTCCTTTGTACCGGCTATCAGTAGGTATAAGACCAGCAAACACTTTAGATTACTTTATTATTTTATGCTTTGTCAGATTATTCTTTCATCTTTTCTTCCTCTATTTACAAGTGAGATTCTCCCTCGATAGGAGCCTTGCATAATAAACAGCTTAATGTTCTTCTCACACCTCATATACAATTTATTAAATATAACTCAGTTACGGGAAAGGGCCTCTGGTTTGCACCCTATTTTCACTGTTGGAACTATAACCTCTCCTTTATTTGACCTAAATCGAGACAGAATCTAAGTATTTTTAGTTTTTCTTATCATTATGTTCCTCTATGACTATCCCAGTGACAAGACAGCCTAATATGGAACCCGAACTATCATATCAAACACATATTGCCTTAAATCTTTTTGACACTATTCTTAAAACAGCTACTACACGGGTTGAACTTGAACGTTCGTGGGTAGCAATTGAAAGGGACATAACCATCCAGGAACAGTTGGAAGCTAGACAACACCAACCTAGAAATTAGCCCTAGCTTTCCTTACCGAAGGTTGATATTTTCTTCCTTGCATACCCTCACTCACTTTCGGATGCCTAGACACTATACTTCTAAGCCTTAAGTATAATCTTTGGAACAATAGTTGATGTCCGTGTCAAAGCGTTCATAAAGCTCAGTCACAAATTGGGTCCAAGAAAAATACCCTTGATGGGAAGTTTTTCTCCATTGACACCATTGCCAACATTCTTGATCTAGATGGAGAACACCATATCGGAGTTTGGCCAAGTCATCTATAATGTCATATACAGAGAAATAATGTTCCATTTGGGTTACCCAACCAGTGGGGTCCGAGCCATCAAATTTGGTCACATCCACCTGCGGAAGGCGTAGGTCATGTTGAAAGTGATGGGGCTGAAAGGTATGGGAATGGGAGGAATGTTCACCTTCAGTCTTTGGTGGTGCGTCAGAGAAAGGGTCATCTATAGGGATCTTTAGTTTGGTGCAGAGTGATGTAAAGACAGATTCAAGATGGGTGGTCAATTCTTTTTTGAATTCCTCCATTGAGGACTGCATGGATGTATTTATGGTTGTATTGATGGATGTATCGATGGAGGCAATAGTAGCACTGATTTGTTTCACTTCTTTTTGGGTCTCGAGGAAAGCATATTGAAAGGTGTTGAAGCGAGCTTCTAGGTCTTGGCTACGGGTATGGGCCATGAGGATGGGTGAACTGAAAAGGGGTGGGTGGGGTCAAAAATTTTGCCGAAAAATGATATGGATGAATGTGATAAGGGAAAAAAGATGAATCCAAATTCTTAACCAATGATGAAATCCCTAAATTCTTAACCAGAAAGAAATGTGTATTTACTTGGCAACCTGAACACAGTTGCACATCAATAGATCTTGCTTGTTTTAAATTGTTTATGTTTCTGTCCCCCAAGGGTTAGGTATTCAAGGGTTCTACAGACAAGGGTTTTCCCTATACTATAGCTCTTTGATATATGTGTGGGGTCCAACAGTAGTACTTGGAACAATATCTCAGGGCACTAACTAAGGAGGATAGACCGTAATCTTAGCCATACTACCCGACTACCCAGGTACTAGAGAGTATCTTCCTGAGTGTTGTTCTCAGTGGCACTATAGTAGTCAGGTAGCCGATCGGTTTATCTAAAGAGGGCTTCAGGAAATCTAGGTTGATCTGTACACATGTGCTGTCTGATGCGCTACCACTCGAAGGGGTACCAACAGGGGTTACAAGGGTGGCCAACAAATGTGCACTTAAGAACCAATTGTATTTCTTGCGTGTATGAATCCCTCAACCGTGGGTTTATGCACGTAGTGATAGATCTCTGTGGATTAAAGACGTCAGAATACGTCTCAAAAAATTCCCACAATTTCTGCCAAGGAAAGTGCTCTGATACCACTTGTAATATACCAGATATAAAAAGTATGCAGAACATAAATAAAATGCTAGAAATGGCAGAATAATAGTAATATAACCAGCATAATCTCCACAATAACACATAAACGATATAAGAACAACAACAGAAATAACACTTTGATTCATAAAGCAATGTTCACGGGCCTCTTCAAGGGGAAAACCTCCAGTCGAGCATCTCTTTGTTACAATAATCTCCAAGCTAGGGTTTTCATATCCTCAACCCTTATTTATACTAAATATGTCTATCAAGAGAAGCATCTAGAGTAATATCCTTCTAGAAGCGGAAGCTTCTATTAGGTCTTCTTACATCCGTCTTATTCTATTTTATTGAAAGGCCTTATTAATATTTACCTTTATTACATCCAAATATATTGATCTACCTATGTGCGGCTTAGGACCCTAACACTTCTTAATTTCTGGCAAACATCACAAAAGTTGGACCGACGTGCATTGGCAGAACTTGAATTGGCACACATTAGAAAAACTTGAATTAGTGTGTGCATGCCTCCTTCCACCTACTGTACAATTTCTTGAGTGTGTGCAAAAAATGAAATAGGAGTGCACAACTTTGTTTGTGCACATGAAAAATATTTTCCCAAAAATTTGGGTGCCAACAAATGGCTAAAATGGATGCCATGGAGATAGCCCAAATGAGGTCCAGGTAGAATGAGGATATTCTGGAATATATTCCCAAGTATGTGAATGGTTTAATTTATGCCATTCAATATGGGTTTCATGTTTAGAATTTCTATTTAATGGAAAAGGATTATTAAGTGGTCTTGACGATTGAGGATAAATTTTTGAGGAAGCAATAGACCATAAAAAAAGTTCCAAGATACGAAAGAGGATATTAGAAAGAAAAACAAGTGGAAGAAGGTGAAAGTATATCCAACACTATGGACCATCCTAGTGGAAGAAGATTTGATGTTTACAAAGGAAGAGGATACGTACCAAGATTGATAGGTAGATGAGGTAATTTTGAAGGTATTTTCTACAAATGTGTAATGGATGGCCATATTGCATTTTAATGCCCAAAAAACTTAGAGGATAGAAGAATACAAGAGAGAAGAATCCATATAATTGAAACAAAACCAACGATAGTAGCAAGTGAGGTGTTGGAATTGAGGGTTGAGAAGGGACAAAAATTGATGATAAGGAAAATATTATTGTAACCTAAGAAGAGGTTGAGAAAGAACTAGAATAGAGGAAGACACTCTTCAAAGTCAAATGTAAGATGGAAGTTAAGTGTTGAAATTTAATTATTTATGGTGGTAGTTCGGAAAATTGTGTCTAATAAAGTTCTCCAAAAATTGAAATTGAAGTGTACACCTTTTCTGGAAGCATTATTATATATTTTCATAGTTACAAAATTGGAATAAGGTCACTATGAGGGAGCATTTCTTGATTACTTACAATATTTGATGTTATAGTGACAAAATTCTATTTGATTTTTTTTCCCATGGATGGTTTTCATACTTTGTTCAGGAGGCCATGGTAGTTTTACAAAGAGTTATGCATGATGGGAGAAGAAATATCTACTAATTTGACAAGGATGGGATGAAAGTTAGCTTACATCCATCGAATAAATAAGTGGAGAAGGTTATCAATGTGATGTTACATCCAGTATTGGCACATGTGAATGAAGTTGAGTAGTAAGAACCTATGGAGTAGTCGGCTGAAGAAAATAAAGAGAAGAGCATGGGTGATACAACAATAACACTTTTGAAACAAGAGCAGGTGGGGGGCTATCATTCTTGTATTGTTTCATGTGGTTGTGTGTTTACAATAAATGAAACAGAGAAAGTGGAAGATGTGACCATGAGGGAGATAGCTAAAGGCAAAGTTGAAAACAAGGAGAATACTATACTTGTGCAATCCATGATGAAGTAAGTATTGAGAATATTTCCTGAGAGGGAGGTTGGGGTGGTAGTTAGTTCCATTGAGTGGAAGCACTGTAAGGAAATAAGGATCAATGGGGTAAAAGAAAATGAGGTAGTTAAACCTTGTGGAACATATTTACAAGGAATGGAAGAAATGTTAAAAGGTGAGGTAGATTCATAACAATGTTGGGTTAGGAATTTGAAAGAAATGTTATGGATGTTAGAAATAATAATGGGTAGATAAGGATGTCTAGTTTCAACAATTTTTAGCCTACAATTTGAGCAAGATGCTTGAATTTTATAATGAGGGGCATCTAATGTAGGAGCATCCATAGCACAAAAATCTATCCTATATGTGTCATTTGCTTTTAGTAGTTTAGATGTTGCTTCCATGATATTTTCACAGAATTTATGTTGTTATAGAAACTACTACAATAGTTTCTACGAAAGCTACATAAGTTACTATATATCCAAGAATCAATTTTCTCATAGAGTCTTGAAGCATATCATCAAACTGCAGATCCAAGAATACATTCCTCCATGTCTCTGCTACTTACAATCTTAGAAATTGATATGCCAAGTGAAATTACGGAGATAGGGAATTAGAGGTAATTGAATTATAGTTTGAATAAGAGTACTTTTATGAAAGCATGTTACTATATGAGGATACATGAAAAGAAATATGTATTTTAATATTTGCAGGCAAAGCAAGTTTATAAGCTATTGCTCCTATCCTTTCCAAAATTTCAAAAGGTCCAAAATATCTTGGTGCAAGTTTGGCATAGGCTCCAAGATTTAGTGAACTCTTTTGTGGTTTCAAATTAAGATATACATGTTCTCCAAATTTGAATTCTTTATGTCTCTTTTTTTGGTCCGTGTAACTCTTCTATCTATCTTTGCATGTCTTCAAGTTTTGTTTGATCTTGATGACTTCTTTCTCCATGTCTTTCAACATTTTCGGTCCAAGTGTGATTCTATTTACTGAGTTTTCCTAGATTACAAGTATATTACACCTTCTTCCATATAATATCTCAAAAGGACTCATTTTTAAATATGATTGGTAACCATTACTGTAGGAAAACTCTACCAAATGTAGGTACTCCTCCCATTTATTTGGTTTATTCATGATGTACATGTGAATCATGTCTTCTATTATTTGGTTTGTACTTTTTTTCTTCTCGTTTGACTGTGGATGATAGGAAATGATAAAATTTTAACAGTGTACCCAAGCCTTAAAAAAATCATTTCCATAATCTTGATGTAAAATTTGAGTCTCTATCAGACATAATCAGGGTAGGTATTCCATGCAATCTGAAGATTTCCTTCATGAAACTTTCTACAACATTCATTTCTTTAAATGTGAACTTTAGACGGATGAAGTGCTCAATTTTTCAACTACAACCATGATGGAATCATGTTGTTTTACTATATTTGTAAAAATCGTGATAAATTCCATGTTGTTTACTTCCCATTTCCATTAAGGAATGGGTAAAGGTTGCAAACATTATGCTAGATTCTTATATTCTGCTTTAACATGTTGAAATTATAAGCATATTGCAATATAGTGATCAGTTTATTTTTTCATTCCAAGCCAAACATATTGTTTTCTTACTGCAGTAATCATTTTATGATAAATTAGATGTCCTGAGTAAGGTTTCTTGTGCCTTCCATACACGATAAGTTTCTTTAACTCCTATGCATCATGAGTGTACAATCTATCTTTATAGATCATCAATCATTCTTTCGTGATTTGATAGCCATCAAATTTTTGGTCCGGTGACTCCTACTATACGCCTTCATTTACTTGTAGAAAGTACCCATCCATGCACAAGGCTTATTTTATCATGAACTTTGAATCAGATTCACAAATGCTAATAGTTGTTAAGAATATAACCTGCATAATCCTATCGAGTTCATTTGCTACCTTGTTCTCTTTACCCTTTATATGTATAATTTCAAAATCATACTCAGTGATAAATGATAACCATCTAGTATGTCTAGAATTCAAGTGAGTTTGATTGAAAATATATTTTAATACATTGTGGCCCATCAGTAGAAAACAAATCTACCCATCAAGTAGCATCACCACATATTCAATGCATGTATTAGTGTTTCAATTTCCAGGTCATGGGTAACATGTTTTCTTTCATGCTCCTTCAATTTCCTAGATTCATAACTTACCACATGATTATCTTTCATAAGAACTCCACCTAGTTCTTCCTTACATGCATTTTTTCACACTATGAAGTCTTTATTTGGATCAACAATATTTAATACCACTGCACTTGTTATAAGATGCTTTAACTATTGAAATCTTTCTTCACATTTAGTAGACCACACAAACTTTACTCTCTTTTGCAAAGAGGTTATAGGGTGGCCAATTTTTTAAAATCTCTCAAAAAAGCTTTTGTAGTATCCTACCAATCCCATAAATGATCTTACATATGTCACATTATTTGGAGTAGGCCAATTCATAATGGCCTTGATCTTTTCTAGATCTATCCATATTACTTGATCTAATATGATGTCTCCCACATACTGTATATTCCATTGATAAAAATCACATTTATTGAACTTGGCATACACCTGATGTTCTCTTAGTGTATGAAAAACCAATATGCGATGCTCCTCTTGTTATTCTTTTTATTTATAGTAGACAAGGATGCCATTGTTAAATACCAATATAAGCATATCTAGATATTTGTTCAAAACATTGTCCATGAGATACATGAATGTATTTGATATATTGGTAATTTCAAATTGTACCAGCATGAACTCATAATGATTATACCTTGTTTTGAAATTTGTCTTATGAATATCCTCATCTTTAATCCCGACTTGATGATATCCTGATCTCAATTCAATCTTCAAAAACACTTTTCCTCCTTGTACTTGATTGAATAGATCATCAATTTAGGGTAAAGGGTACTTGTTTTTTACTATAGCTTTGTTCAACTATCTATAATCAATGCATATTCTCAGAGTACCATCCTTTTTCTTCACAAACAGTGCAGGTGCTCCCCAATGAAAAACACTTGGTCTAATATACCCTTTTCATCATAAATCTTGTAATTGCATTTTCAGTTCCATCAACTTAGGTGTAATCATTCTATATGAAGCTCTTGATATAGGTGCAGAACTAGGCATAAGATCAATTGAGAAATAAATATCTCTTTTAGTAGGTAAAACCAATATTTCCTTTGGAAAAATATCCTTAAATTCTTGGAGAATTGGATAACATTCAAACTTTGATTCTTTATTTTTTGTTGTCTCCAACACATGAACTACATATAACTAGAAACCTTTTCTAAAACTCCTTTTTAGCTATAAAGTTGAAATCTGTATGATAGAGATGGTTCTCGAAGTGCCTTTCACTAAACTTGGATAACCTTCATCAAATATGCATTCAAATTCTTATTATAGAAACCCAAATTTACTTTATTTTCTATTATCCAGTCCATTCCAACTAAGGCCTCATATGAATCCAAAGGTAAAATATTCAAATTCACCCTTGTGAGCATTCCATTCATTTTCACTAGGGAATCTTCTATCAATTTACTGATCTTTCACTTTACTCCTGTAGCCAATTAAACTAAACAAGATTTCTTGTGCTTGATTTTCTGAAGAATACATGTCTCAACAATATTAGATGCAATGCAACTATGACTAGATATAGGCTCAATTAAAATATAAATAGATTTCTTAGCAATATTTGTTGGAATATTCACTAATACTGAGAGGGGGGGTGAATAAGTATCGGGAAATTTTCACAATTTTTAATCACAACATGTAAACATTGAGTTATCAACAATTTATCACTTATGATTGCATTCATGATATCATAAACATATAACCACATATACACAATACACAAGAATTTTACATGGAAACCCAAATGAGAGAAAACCATGGAATGCTTTTTAATGTATCAAAAGATTAAATTCACAGGAAGCACCAACTTTCAAAAATATCCATCACCAACTGGAAGGAGGCACTAACCCCTATTTATAGGATCCAACCTGAAGGAAGCTGCGACTCCCTAAATTCTCTAGCTCCAACTTGAAGGAGGCTCCAACCCCCTAGTTTACAGGCTCTAACCTGAAGGAATCTACAACTCCCTATATTCTCCAACTTCAACTGGAAGGAGGCTCCAACCCCCTTTCCTTCCCCCTTCCTTCCTCCCAAAATATAAATGAGAGAATAAACTTGTCATTGTTATTGTCACTGATGGTTCAACCCAATAACCACATAAAGCTTATACCAGGATCTCCAAGAATATCCCCCAAATCATACACCCAAAATCACCAAGATATACATGAAACCTGTTCAATAAAAAATGTATTCCAACAGAGGATGAACGCCTTCAGTAACCACTCACTTAACCAGATCAAATATCAACACACTGATGTTTTCACGTGGTAAAACCCCTATGGGGAAACATCCATGACCCCAACCAACGCGACCACTTGGAGTAGTTTATTANGAGTAACCACTCACTTAACCAGATCAAATATCAACACACTGATGTTTTCACGTGGTAAAACCCCTATGGGGAAACATCCATGACCCCAACCAACGCGACCACTTGGAGTAGTTTATTAATGCAAAAGAAAAAGATTACAGAGAGATTTTACAAGAGAGTTTTTCAAAATCGATCATCGGAAAATGACCCTCCATTCTCTTTAAATATATATCATGGACCAATCGGGTGTTAATCCACAAATCAATGCCTGTTAAGATCAAGGAGAATATGAATCATCAGATCACTCTATGGAACATATCATGATTTTCAGATTTCCTAACTACAAATGCATACTAATGCATACTAAAGAAACACACTTTTAACTAACGACACATTAGACCAAGTAGATCTTAACTAACTCCTAAGTGTCTAAATATCCTAGAATCCCCCCTTAAGAACAACTTGGGATAGGATTGAAGGATTTACAATAGTGACATAATAGGATAAGGAAGGAGGCATTAGAGCCTATCCCCCCTTAATGACAACTTCATGAACTCCTAACATAGATCAAAGTTTGGAAAAATTCTCTTTTGTAAGAGACTTTGTGAAAATGTATGCAACTTGATCTTCTATATGGAAAAAGAGCACTTCAATAACTTGATCATGAATGAGCTTTCTGATGAAGTGCATGTGTAGCTCGATGTGCTTTTTGTTGTTAGGGTCCTAACCCACACATAGGTAGAACAATATATTCAGATGTAATAAAGGTCAATATTAATACGACCTTTCAATAAAATAGAATAAGGCGGATGTAAGAAAACCTAATAGAAGCTTTCGCTTCTAGAAGGATCTTCCTCTAAATGCTTCTTTTTAGTATAAATAGGAGTCGAGGGTATGAGAACCCTAGCTTGGATATTATTATAATAGAGCTCTGCTCAACTGGAGGTTGCCCCCTCGAAGAGGCCCGTGAACATTGCTTTCAGATTCAAAGTGTTATTTCTGTTGTTATTCTAATATCATTTCAGTGTTATTGTGATGAAAGTTCTGGTTATATTGTTGTTATTCTGCCATTACTAGCATTTTATTTCATTTCTGCATACATTTTATATCTGGTATATTACAAGTGGTATCAGAGCACTTTCCTCGACAGAAAGTGTGGGTTAAATTTTTTTCCAGGGTAGAGACATATTCTGGTGTCTTTAAGCCACAGAGATCTGTCATTACGCACATAAACTCATGGTTGAGGGATTCATACACGCAAGAAATACAAGTGGTCCTTAAGCACACATCTGTTGGCCACCCTTGTAACCCATGTTGGTACCCCTTCAAGTGGTAGTGCATTAGACTACACCTTTGTATGGATCGGCCTAGATTACCTGAAGCCCTCTTTAGATAAACCGATCGGCTGCCTGACTGCTATAGTGTCAACGAGAATAGCACTCGGGAAGATACTCTCTAGTATCTGGGTAGTCGCGTAGTACGGCTAAGGGTACGGTCTATCCTCCTTAGTTAGTGCCCTGAGATATTGGGCCGAGTACTACTGTAGGACCCCACATGTATATCAGAGAGCTATAGCACAGGGCAAACCCTTGTCTGTAGAACCCTTGAATACCTAACCCTTGGGGGAAAGAAACATAAAAAAATTAAAACAGACAAGATCTATTTCTGTGCAACTATGTTCGGGTTTCCAAGTAAATACACATTTATTTCTAGTTAAGCATTTGGGCATTTCCTCTCTGCAGTATTCTTCAGACCGGAGTATAACTTTGTAGAAAAAAAAAAGTCTGGAAATTTTTTCACCATTATTTGAGACCTATTCCATTGGATTCATCTCTTTGCCCTTATCACATTCATCCATATCATTTTTTCGGCCAAAATTTTTTACCCCGCCTGCCCCTTTTTAGTTTCCTCATCCTCATGGCCCATACTCATAGCCAAGACTTGGAAGCTCACTTCAACACCTTGCAATCTGATCTCATTGAGACCCAACAAGAAGTGAAGCAACTTAGTGCCAATGTTGCCACCATCAATACAACCATGCAGTCCTCAATGGGGAAAATCAAACAATACCTCACCACCCATCTTGAATCAGTATTTTCAGCACTCTGCACCAAATTGCATATCCCTACAGATAACCCTTCCTCTTCCTCACCTCCACATACTG
>JASDQU010374725.1:42597-55314 GCA_032191745.1 Picea mariana
CATCTCCTATTAAGATACGATCTTAGACCGAGAGGTCATGCCAGCCCTTAGGGGTTTCATCAAGTGGTATCATAGAAGGACAAAGATATGTGTGGAGATATATTGGAAACCATACAATTGAGGAGATGTAGGTAGAGACCTATAGCCAATACAACTATGGAGAAAGAAATTAGACAACTTCGTGCAAGGTTAGATTCCATGGAAGAAACACAAAGGAGAGCACTGGAGACTGGTGATGTTAGTGATGCCGAGAGTGAAAATCCAGTAGAAGAGGAAGTTGCAGGAGAAGAAGAAACATAGGAATGATTTTTGGGAGTTGTTGTGAAGCTGGGAACTAGGGTGAAGATGGAAGTCCCAATGTATGAAGGTAATTTGGATGTAGAAGAATTGCTTGACTGGATAAATGCCTTAGAGAAATATTTTTATTAGGAGTAGATTGATGATGAGAAGAATGTAAAACATGATGTGATCAGGTTGAAGGGATGTTGGTGTCCAGGTATGAAGGATTTATTCACCCTTTTCTTACATTAATTTATCAATCTGGGTGCGTATTCTTTCAAGGCAACGCACAAGGTATATGCAGGGGCAAGAGTACAATTCGTTCTGGCCAAGGGTTCACAATTAAGATTCAAAACATTACTATCAACTGGATTAACTACAACTTCCGAAAAGTACTCATAAAAATCACACACTGTAAAAACAAGCATAAACTAATAAATAACACTGTAACAACAAGCATAAATTGATAAATAACACACTGTAACAACAAGCATAGAACTGATAAATAACACACTTAGGAAGATGCAACACTTGATCAGAAGAGCAAGACCAGTTCTCTGATCAGGGTTGCGCTGGTCACAACGAAGATGAAGACAACACAATAGGTAGTGTTTTATAAATATGAAAAAGGTTATTACAATATCAATGGGGACATCCCCAGTTACATGAATAAACTGTCTTTTATACATCAAAAGGGAGAACAACCTCTTTCCCCAAAACATGGTAACTGTATCCCCAAAAATATATATTAGTTGGAACGACACTAGTACCAGATGGACATGATCAACAAAATGCCCAAGATGGTTCAGGGATCTGCGACTCTAGCTATGCGGCCTCTTTATGGCTTGGTTGTTGCTATGAAGAGCAGATCTGTTGTGGGATGAAGCCATGGTCCTCTTCTCCAGAAGTTGTGGTCAAACATTTGTTTTAGTGCTGTGAATAGGAAAAACTCCGTGACTTTTACTTCATTAATAAAATATTCCAATAGATAAGGTAGGGGTAATTACCTCACAGATTTAGCATAGTAAACATAGGTAAATAAGTGTAAAAGGGTCAAAAAGGTATTGGAATTGTAGTAGAAAGATAGCCCGATTTGGTGCCCAACATCTCCCCCCAACTAGCCTTCTGCATGCCCTCATGCAATTCATTACTTTCGTAGGTCTGTATTTCACTAACTGTGGGCTTCCTAAAAATGGGCAAGATCATATTCTTCGACCATCTCTGTTCCTGGAACTTTAAAACCATCTGAGAGGTGGACGTCTTCCCACCAATCTTTCGAGATGATATACAGTGGAGTGTAATCTTCTACTGGCAACCAAATAGTGGGAAACTGAAACCGGAGTTCCATCCATTGGATCCTGCTTGTTTGGACACATGCCACATATTTGGGCACTCCGGGGAGCACCCGTGCAAAATTTGGTGCCCCAAAAGATTCCATGTTCCGGATAGTTGTAGGTGTCATCATCCACCTTTTCTGACAACAATCAAGGGCTTCTTCATGAAATGTGACTATTTGCTTAATGCAAAGATCAAGGCACCAATTTTGTGTCCTCAACATTCTGTCTCTATTCGCTTCAATTCCCAAAAAGGTGTTGTGTTTATTGAACATGGTGACTGACCTCTCAGGTTCTCCTCTTACCATAAATGGCTTTGTAACTTGATTAGATTCAAATGTGTTAGAATCTTTCTGCCAGTTGATTTGGTTGAAAGTGTAAGAGGTGAGGGATCTTAAATGGATGTCTCCCACACACAGGACCGGATTGAAGTCTCTGTCCAGACGCAACAGATATCCATGCAGGTAAAATTCACACATCAAACATTGATTTGGCACGTCGTGGTACCTCATTATTCGGAGGAATTGTACACCATTTTCTATATTATAACTAAGCTCATTTTTTATGCTCTCCATGCAGAATAGATGAAAACGTTCATGTAAGAATAAAGAATAACTAGAAGCAGGGGGATGACATGCCATCACCTCTTGTGCCAAACTAAACATCTTCTCATTATCCGTTTTCATCTCTGCCACTTACTTTTCCAGCTGCTCCATCTTGAGCTGCTTCTTCGCATGCCTTAATCTCATGATGTCTATACGCTCCACATATTCAAAAATAGTTGTGGAGGCTCTTTCCTGTGTTCTATTGATCTCATTTTGATACTGAGCTGTAGTAGATTTCCAAGTCTGCACTTCGACCTTTAAGGCATGCTCACGGTCTTCAAACAATCGCTCGACTGGGTCTGTTTGAGTAGCAATAGAGGTTATGGCTGCCTGGTTCGTCTGAGTCTCTGTTTCTACACCTATGGTCTTGGACTTTCTAGCTTTCTGTTTGTATTTCTTCATCTGCTCCTGCATTTTTTGTACCTATTTCCTTATTTTCCTGACCTGCATCTTAAGCCACATTGTCTCCTTCAATTGTAGTTGAGGTTTTTGTTTGACTGGGAGTCTTACAACCTTCTTTCCTGGCTCTTCCATTGGCTCATTCGTTGAGACCACTTTGCTTGGTCCCTCCTCTTCGCCTACAACTAATTCCTCTTGTTGCACGCTCACCGCGACTGGTGGTGCCCTTGCTATATGCTCTCCTGCTAATGTATCTATTTGAGTATCATCCACCCCACACAGTTGTGGCTTTTGCGATAGAATTGGAGGAATGGAGAGATCTTCTTCTGTACGCCGAAGGGAACGAGTTCGCCTTGATCCTTTTGGAATAAAGGAGAAAAAGGAGAACTGGTAGGGATCTTCAATATTCGGTCCTGAGGTCGACGCTGGTTCTTGTGGTTCAGTGCCAACCTCATGCCCTAGTTCTCCCAGCACTTCTTCCATGGGCTCTATGGTCGGGGTGGTCACGACCTCTTCTTCATTTTGGTTATCCTCCTCCATTGACTCCATGGTGACAGGAGGTCCTTTTGGAGTATCCTCGGTCGCAATATCGACCAATTCACCCCCTCCTGTTTATTGTGACCCCGCTTCTATGGTTGTCATGCTATCAAATTGTTATGCTAATTCCACAGGGAGACTGGTTCTTGTGGGACAACCTCGGCCATGGTACTAGTGGGCCTTTCTGTGTCAACTTCCACATCTTCCATTGGTTCCATGTTTTCGGCTTGCTCTTGGGGAGCAACCTCTTCTTCGAACGCTTCGCTTCAGCTTCCATCTCCATCTCTTCCGGTTCCTCCCGGTCAACATAGTCATCTTCTCCTACATTTTCCTCCTCCGTGTCTTCTGGTTTATCTTCCTTAGCAACCACAGTGGCTGCTAATTCTTCCTCTGTGGAATCCCAAAATAGTTCCCACGGGATCGGGATTTGTTTGATGGCATTCATTACTAACAGCTGAACCAACCCATGGTGGGTGATGGTCGCCAATACCTGTCGCGACTCCTGAGCTGAATGTGCCATTAGGTGAAGGCTTCTCAATAAGAAATAAGGCACATTCAGTGAGAAAGCCTCTGCTTAGGGAAATCGCAGGTGAGTTAGTATTCGGAGATAGTATTTGAATATGGTAGAGTATCTCCCTTTTCAAGTCATATATCTCATGACAAATTCTTCTACTTCCTTCCATGGATGCGCCAGCGAATTTCAGTCATATCCTCGACCCTTCTGCACAATGCTTTCTCCTACCTGTTAAAAGGCTTCGGGAAACTCAGGAAAGATAGACCTTATTGAAAACCATCACTGTCCATTTTGAGGGATTCCACTGACTTCTGCGATGGCTTCCTCTATCACAAGAATTTCAATTCCGCGGACCCGAGAGCTTCCTTCTCTCAAGTTGAGTGTGAATTCCATCGCAATTTATTCATTCGACCCTTTCAATCTGTCAAAGTAAACATTCCAGCCCACATTCTCAAAGACATGCCATACCTCCTGATTGTTCTGAACTCTCGTTGTATCTTCAAGTTCATGCCGCACAGATCATCCACCCATTGCTGCAGAGGCGGAGTCAGCACGACGAATGCAGTTAGCTAGTAGGGGAAAGTGACAGGGCTTCAAACCATTGGCAACTGAAATAATTTCATATCGCTTTTGGGGACGGCGGATGAAACAACGCTAGTATGTTTGGAAATGATGACATATTGTGGTGGTACTATTAGAAATTTAATGCAGCGTGTTGGGGAGGTGACTGATTATGACTCTATGCATATGAGTACACATTTCGACATATCAAGTTATGATTACGGAGTATCGAAATAATTGAATTTTGTTTGATGGGGATTGTGTGTCATAAATGATTTTTCATGGTATGCCGTCATTTGTTATGACGGTTCCCCCCCCCAACTTAATTACGGCCATCCATGACACATTTTGATGTCTTTTTGGAATATTTTAATTAAATCCATAAAGGTCGGCAGAGACATACCTGGGGACCTACCTTATGGTGGAGTAGTAGAAAAAGGTCTAACGGAGTAATGACAGTAGGGCGTAACGACAGTAAGGAGTAACAACAACAGTGAGTAGCAGCAACAATAGAATAACGACAACGAGTAGTGACATTTGCAGAGTAATGGTACTGGAAGAGTAACAACAGTTGCGGAGTAACGACAGTTGCGGAGTAACAACACCAGTGGAGTAATGACAGTTGCAGAGTAACGACACCGACAGAGTAACAACACCGGCAGAGTAACGGCAGTTGCGGAGTAATGACACCGGCGGAGTAACGACAGTTGCGGAGTAACAACACTTTGTGAAGTAATTAGTGCATACCAGTGGAGTAATAACAATGTCTTTATAGCAGCACTAGTGGAGTAACAACGGTGAGTGTTACATTTCTCTTGGTCATATTCGTTTGTTATTCCTGAAAAAATACAAACAAGTAAGAAATAACATTTTTTTTTTTTTTTTTGTATATGTTTATTTTATTTTATTTTATATTTTATTTATTTATTTATTTTNGGTGTTTGACAAAGGCATTTCTAGAGGCTGGATGGTGGTATAGTTTTAGACGGTGTCCGTTTACTAAGAACGAGGTATGATTCTCATCTATTGTAATTAATCTAACCGTTCCATTGTCAAACACTACATCCACTTGGTATGGCCCCATCTAGTGAGTGAAATTCTTGCCTTTGAAATCCTTAAATCAGGAATCGTAAAGTAATTCCCAATCTCCCACATGAAACACCTTACTTTTGATAAATTTATCATGCCACTTCATTCTCTGTTGTTGAACAGCAGTGGTCTTCTGAACAATTACTAACCAAATCTCGTCCAACTCATTCAGCTGTTCCAGTCGGTGTTTCTGTGCTTCTGATGGGTCTAGGCCTACTTCTAGAGCTATCTTGAGTGTATTGATCTCAAATTCCACTGGAAACAAGGGGACGTTCCCATAGACTAATTCAAATGGTGAAAACCCAGTTGTGTTTTGCCATGTTGTTCTGTATGCCCATAAAGCTTCTGGAAGTTTTTGTTTCCAGTCCTGGCGATGACTTGCTACTGTCTTTGTCAAGATATTTTCCAATACCTTGTTTGTGTTTTCTACTTGCCCATTCTCCTGGGGGTGATAGGGGGTTGTCACTTTATGTTTGACTCCATATTTCTGCATCAGCTTTCCTATCATGTGAGATGTGAACTGTGATCCTCCATCTGACAAAATTTCCCTTGGAGTACTGTATCAGGAAAAAAATTCTTCAAAAAGAAAGTCTTCCACTACTTGTTTCGTTGCTCTTGTGACCACTCTGGCTTCCACCCATTTAGTTACATAATCAGTGTAGACCAGGATGTAAGCTTTCTGATGAGAAGGTGGGTTGAAGGGTCCAACAAAATCAATGGCCCATTTCTCAAATGGTTGAAGGACTATCTGGGGCTATAGAGGCATTTCATCTGCTTTCCCATGTTGTCCCATCCATTGGCAGCTATCACACCTTCGGACATAGTCTTGGGCATCATGAAAGATGAAGGGCCAATAATATCCCATTTGCAACACTTTGTGACCTGTTCTTTTTTCTGCAAAATGTCCTCCACAGGGTCCATCATGTGTAGCCTTCAGTATCTCATAGATATTATCTTCTGCCACACAACATCGAATCTGTTGGTCAGCCCCTGTATGAAAGAGATATCCTGGCATCCATGAATAACAGGTACTCTGGTGAATAATCTTCCTTTTCTCTTTATATGACAGATGACGAGGCACCTTCCTTGAAGCAAGATAATTAGGAATATCTGCATACCACGAAGTGTTAGTAGATACTGCAAAAAGATGTTCATCTAGGAAATTATCTTCAACTGGTGTATCCTTACCCTCATGTTCTATCCTAGATAAGAAATTTGCAACCACATTGTCCTTTCCTGGTTTATCTACTATAGTAATATCAAATTCCTGTAGTAGTAAGACCCATCTTGTGATATGACCAGGGGTGACAGGTTTATTCATTAAATACCTGATAGCTGCATGATCTGTATGCACAAAGGTAGGATACCCGGTAATGTAGTGCCGTAATTTATTGATGGCGTAAATGATAGCAAGGAACTCTTTCTCATTCACTGTGTAGTTTAATTCAACAGGAGCCAAATTCTTACTAACATAGTAAACTGCGTATGGTATTTTGTCCTCTTGCTGTCCTAATACTGCACCAACCATTGTTTGGGAAGCATCCGTATGAATATGAAAAGGTAATGCCTAGTCTGGCCCTCTAAGGATTGGAGCGCTATAGACCAATTCCTTAATTCTCATAAAGGCTGCATCACAGTCCTCTATCCACACAAAATCTGAATCTTTTGTTAGCAATTGAAAAAGTGGATGTGCTACTTTAGCAAAATTTTCTATAAAACGCCTATAATAAATAGCACAACCAATAAAACTGTGTACCTGCGTGGGCATTTTGGGTGTCGGGAAATGATGAATTACCTTTGTCTTTGCTGGGTCCATCCAGATTCCTTCAGCTGAGAGAAAATGTCCCAGAACAATTCCTTCTTCCATCATCATATGACATTTTTCTGTACTCAACGAGACACGTGCTTGTATACACCTTTCAAGAACTTTTTCTAAATTTTTTATCCCTTCAAGAAATGAATCCCCATATGGAGTAAAGTCATCCATGTAGATTTCAACACTGTCATCTATCAAATCAGAGAAAATTCCCAAAATTTCCCTTTGGAATGTTGCAGGAGCATTACACAGGCCAAAAGGAAGGACCCGGTATGCAAATGTTCCCCAAGGGCATATGAAAGTGGTTTTATCCTGATCTTCAGGACCTATCTAGATCTAGTTATACCCACTAAACCCATATAGAAAATAAAAAATCTTTTTTCCAGCCAATGTGTCTAGAACTTGATCAATAAATGGCAAAGGAAAATGATCTTTCTGTTTTGCCTTATTTAATTCTCTATAATCCATGCATATTCTCCATTTACCATTTTTCTTAGGGACCATTACTAATGGGGAGACCCATTGGCTATCTGAGATGGGGTAAATAAAACCTACGTCTAGTAATTTCTGAAGTTCTTCTTTCACAACATTTTTCAATGCGGGGTTCATCCTTCTCTGAGGTTGTCTCATAGGACAACAATCCTCCTTAATGTATATATGATGGGTGCATGAATTAGTAGGGATCCATTTCATATCTGTATAATCCTAGGCGAAGGCCTCTTTGTGTTTCCAAAGGACATACACGAGTTGCTTCTTCTGGGATTCTGATAGGGTTGGATTAATATTCAGGGTTTTCCTTGGTTCTAGTTCTATTGGGACACTTTCACTGGGTGCATCAACAGGTGGTTGCTCTGATCCTTCTGCTATTTCAATTGTTTCCTAAGTCTCACATCTTAGGATAGATTCTAGGAATTATTGATTTGTTTAAGAAATGGAGCAAGGATCATCCATAAAAGAGGTGATTACATCATCTTCTGATTCTATTTTCAACTGAAGGGCTTGTCCAATAGTGAGAACTGGCCTCAATTTCTCATTTTCTATTTCGGACTCTTTCCTAGGTAAAATTTTCTTGTTTCTTGCTAGTTTTATGGATGGGTTTGGTTCTGCAGGTGGATATAACACTAAGTTCTTAATGTTGTGCCCATTGGAAATAACCATGTGCCCTGATCGACACTCAATATAAGCATCTGCGGTAGCCAGCCATGGTCTACCCAAGATCAAAGGATGGCCACCCACCAAAGATTGCATCTGTAAGACTAGGAAATCTATGGGATAGTGCCATGAATCTATTGAAATTGTTACATCTTCCAACTTTCCTATAAGTTTGACTGTGGATTGGTCTGCCAATTCCAATACTGTAGGTGTATGTTTCAAGTTACGAAGACCTAATGCATGCATGGTTTCAATGGTGATAACATTGATGGTAGCTCCCAGGTCTACTAGCATATTCGGAATCTATATCCCATTAATTTGTACTGTCAGAATTGGGTTGCTCGGATCTCCATACTTTTTAGGCGTTGACTTTCCCGTCATGAAATATGATAATTTTCCCATAACATGAATGGTAAGGGGGTCTTTGGATTTCTTTGCAGATTTCTTTGAACAATATTCCCTAAGAGTCTTTGCATATATTGGCACATCCTTCATATCTTGTAATAAGGAAATTTTAACAAATAAATTCTGCAGTTCTCCTAATAAATCAAATTCAACTTGAGGGCTTGATTTACTCAAAGTTAGTCTCTCTGGGTAAGGTGGTTCAGATCGATGTTGTTTTATAGGAGATGCCTAGTTTCTATCAGTTTGTTTTGGCTCTTTACTAATTGGTTCTAATTCCTTACCTTCACTATCGAGTCGTTCAATGGTAACTGGAGGAGGCTGAGCATCAACTGTCCACCATGATCATAGATTCATTTCATACAATTCTGCAGTGGAAATGCTATATGAAGGTAGGTTAAGAATGCTAGTTTGATGAACTCCCCTGCTATTAGGATTCGGATCAGGTTGGATTGGGAGCTGAGGACGGGCAGGTTGGTTACCTGGAGGCACATTAGAGGGTACTTGGAGTTGTTGTTGTGGCATCGATTGAGGAAACTACCCAGGAGGGGATCCTCGCCAAGTTGGAGCCCATGGGCAAGGATGATTTTAGGGGCTAAATTTCGCTCATGGGCTAATTTTCCATGGTTTTTTCAAAACTGAAATTCGCTATTTTAAAAATGATTCGCCCAAATTCTATAGGATAAAATTATTTTATCTTAAAAATCGCCATAATTTTATAAAAACTATATAAAATCCTTATAAATTTGAATATTTTTACAAAAATATCGCCAATCATTTATAGTTGAAATATGAAGGATTAGTAAGATTCGCCAAGGTTTCTATGTTTTAAAATAAATTTCCATCCTTAAAATCATCCCTGCCCATGGGGAGCTTGAACTGGCTTGAGGGTTCCACTGCTGCCACGGTGGAAACTGGTATTTTGGCCACATGGAAGGATAGGGCATGGAATGAGGATTCATATTAGAATTATTGAAATATTGAGATGCATCTGAGTACATACCTTGATTTCCCATTGGTGGTCGAGGTTGCCATGGATTTCTAGACCCCATGAGGTACAGTTTCTCCATGTCTTTCCCCATTCCTTGAAATAATGCTTTCAGGCCTGGCAAGGAGGGGCATGAGCTTGTTGTGTGATTTAGCTCATAGATTACACATTTCTCTATGGAGTTTAGTGGACATTCCCTCTCTGGATGCTTCTTTCTACACGTCAGGTAGAATATTGCCATAGTCCTGTTCAATTCCAGCTGCTTCTTCTTTACTTGCAGTGTATCCATCTATGCTGACAGGGTGCTGACGATATCTGTCCTCAGATTGTCTAGTAGGTTTCCGATTTATACTTTCGTAACACCTCCACTAGACCCTTTTACTAAGTGAATTCCTTGTTTGTTTCTTGCAAGTCCTCTTGAGAACTGAATGCATAACTCCCAGATACCTTCGAAGCTTTCCTTAGAGATGTCTCCTTTTCCCACAATGTTCAATAGTTCCATTGAGTCCTCACGGAAAGATCAGAGGGGGATAATTTTTAGAATTTCCTTATCCAGGTCAGAGTGACTCGACCTCTGTAAGGTGTACTTTAATCGTTCCACACAATCTTCCAAACTCTCGTCTTCTTTTTGTGTGAACTTGAAAAGTTCTTCCTTAATGTTTCGAGATTTACAGTAATCCTGGTATTTTTCCAGAAAAGTTGTCCGCATATCATCCCATGTGAAAATAGTGCTTCCTCTAAGGCCCATGAACCATCGCAGAGCTGTCCCTTTTAATGTAGAAGGAAAATTTTTTAACTTTTGGGCTTCCATCGTGTAGTCATACCCTCGACACACTATGTCGAATTCAAATAGAAATGTGTTGAGATCTTCTGAAACAAGCCCATGAAAGTTTGGTAAGGCTGCTAATAGAATAGGCTTAGTGGGAACACCAACTCCCAAGTTTCCAATTGGAAACTCGGTAGTGGAGGTTGTGGGAGCCATAAATATCTTCCAATAATCGTTGGGTATTTCACCAGACTCTGTAGGAGATGGCTGAGGCTTCCTTACTCCTTGGATGTGAGTTGCTGTAGCAACACTTCCCCGATCCCTTGGTGATGCAAATACTCCTTCGATCCCTTCTTTTGCATTCTGATGACTTGATCCCTCAGCTACAACCTTCTCTCTCTGGATGGGGTGGTCTAACTCTGTCGAGGTTTTTCTTGTGACCTCTTCCTCCTCTGTTGCTAGGATAAGATTTCCTTGGTTAGGTATGCCACTAGATATTTCTTCAACTGCTGGGGGAGCCTGTTGTGTCGTATCACCCAAAAACGTTGTAGACAGCACTAGTTGATCTACTGATTGTCCCTCAGAATTCACTCTTCATGCCCTTGGTCTCACGACTGCACGAGATGATGTTTCTGATTCAGCCTTTTCTATAATCTGTTGGATGTAAGTCTTTCTTCCCAAATATGGTCCTCCCTTCTTTGGGGCCTTCCCTCTGCCCCTGTTATTCGGTTCTTTGTTCATACAAGTGTTGGTATGATGGAGAGTCTTGGCATGAACCTACAATGCTTTAGTCTTGAAGTAAGGTGTCAAAGGACCATTCCTTCCCCAAGACAAAAGATCTTACGAAAAAGAAAGGTAGTTAAAAAAACAATAATCTAAGGCTTAGGGCCCAAAGCAGGGCATCAAAGGACTCTTCCCTCCCTTGGACAAGAACAAAACACACCACAGAAAAGACCTGATACTTTTCAAATATGAAGCAGGGTGTCAAAAGACTCCTCCCTCCCAAGGGTAAAAGTTAGGGTTTCAAAAAAAACACAAGGGTTTGAAAGAAATAAATCTTAACTCGAGATCTGGAGTAGGGTGTCAAAAGACTCCTCCCTCCCAGGACAAGAGATTGACAAAAACGAAAAAGAAAAAATAAAAACAAGCAGAAAGATCACATACGCTCAAGACCTGAAGCAGAGTGAGAAAAATCGTTCTCTCCCCAGGATGAGAGATTGACCCTCTGGTTGGTTTGGATCGTTGTCTTGCACCTTGTTAGCCTTTCCAACAATGGTGCCAAAATGTTGGTGTCCAGGTATGAATGATTTATTCACCCTTTTCCTACATTAATTTATCAATCTGGGTGCGTATCCTTTCAAGGCAACGTGCAAGGTATATGTAGGGGCAAGAGTACAATTCGTTCTGGCCAAGGGTTCACGATTAAGATTCAAAACATTACTATCAACTGGATTAACTACAACTTCTGAAAAGTACTCATAAGAATCACACACTCTAACAGCAAGCATAAACTAATAAATAACACTGTAACAACAAGCATAAACTGATAAATAACACACTGTAACAACAAGCATAGAACTGATAAATAACACGCTCAGGAAGATGCAACACCTGATCAGAAGAGCAGGCCTAGCTCTCTGATCAGGGCTGCACTAGTCACAGCGAAGATGAAGACAACAATATAGGTAGTGTTTTATAAATCTGAAAAAGGTTATTACAATCTCAATGGGGACATCCCCAGTTACAGGAATAAACTGTCATTTATACATCAAAAGGGAGAACAACCTCTTTCCCCAAAACTTGGTAACCGTATCCCCAAAAATATATATTAGTTGGAACGACACCAGTACCAGATGGACAGGATCAGCGAAATGTCCAAGATGGTTCAGGGATATGTGACTCCATCTGCGTGGCTTCTTTATGGCTTGGTTGTTGCAGTGAAGAGAGGATCTGCTATGGGATGAATCCCTAGTCCTGTTCTCCAGAAGTTGCGGTCAAACATTCATTTTAGTGCTGCGAATAGGCAAAACTCCACGACTTTTACTTCATTAATAAAATATTCCAATAGACAAGGTAGGGGTAATTAGCTCACAGATTTAGCATAGTAAACATAGGTAAATAAGTGTAAAAAGGTAAAAAAGGTAATGGAAATGTAGTAGAAAGATAACCCAATTTAGTGCCCAATAAGGGACATGCATCTTTATGGTGAGACGAGTTACAAGATGACAGAAGGAGAAAAGGTAAGCCCAATATTAAGATTTTGGATAGAATGGTA
>JASDQU010374726.1:56924-77367 GCA_032191745.1 Picea mariana
TGCTTTCTTCCAACAATTTTGTTGGTGACTAAGCATGTGCATGTGATTGGTGGCATGATTGTTTTGTTGTTCCATTACAAGATCTTGGAGCTAGTACTCCTCCATATGATTGGTTTGATGTTGTGGTCTTTTATGTTGCAACATTGTTTCAAATTGGATTCGATCCATATGATTTTTCAATGCATGTGATCGTCATTCTCATTGGAGCTTTGCATTGCAAAATTATAATGAGTTTGGAGATCTTTTGTAGATCTTGTTTGTAATTGAATTGGTCCTCCTAACCCATGTTTTTTTCATGGCATAAGTTTTGGAGTCCATAACCTAGCCACACATGACCTTGATATCTTGACCCCATTCCTAGGGGTGCGAGTTGTATTAGACCTTGGCATTTGGCTTGATTTGCAAATATCGCATCTTGTATGAATGAAATCTTACATTGGGCTCTATGGCATGACATCGATGATTTGTCTTGTCTTTTGTGGTTGAATGGGGATGATGGGACTATGTCACACTTATGCATTTACTTTGGAACCTTGTGCCATCATTATAATAATCTCAGTCACTTATTTTGATCCAACGGTGGGGAGAGGAAAGTTAATGGATTTGTTGGGTTTTAGTGTGTTGTGAACTTATTTCACAATTATTTGTTTGGAGCTCTACAAGTTTTCTATGTTATTCCTCCGTTGCTTTGGTCATGGCTAGCTTGTCCCATTGCATTAGGGTTTTTGTGAACCTTTGGAACCACTTCTCCTCCACCCGATTCTAAGAGTAGTTTCTAAGGGGATTTGTAGTGGGTTGCAAAGTAGTTTGGCCTACCTATTTCTTTTTGAGCTTCACTTGAGACCTTGAGCACAAGGTTTGGCTTAGAAACAACTGAAGACTTTAGTTCCTTGTCCATTTTGATGTTGAATACCTCAWGTCCCTAGAGCTTTGTCACATTGGTCACCTCTACTTTGGTAACCCTGCACCCACTAATCCTCCATCACCTGCTCTGAAAAATGTTGCACCAAAATCTCCCAACAAYGATACAGGTTGGGACTTTGAGCTTCCTTRGCCTTCACATTCCACCCCCACCCCCATTACCCTACATTTAAATAAAGGTTGRAGTGCTCCTCTTGAAAATTCCATAAATRTTCTTACTTCACCCAATRTTGTCTTGGATGTGCCTATTCATGAAATGATTGATAAATCATTGTTATCCCAAATGTGCCCAAGATTTCCACCACCTCTTATCCCAATACTTCTCTAGAACCATTGTTGCCTCCTCCTTCCCCTCCTATAGAGCTCAAGCCCCCTCTTAAAAAACCTAGGATGAAGTTGATTGACTTCATTGTGAGAGTCCAAGTGAAGTGAACATTGCATATCAACATATTATTTATAGGGTTATTAACGAGCAAGGGAAAATAATTGTTGCTATTGATTTTGATGAAACCCTCAGGGAAATGAACAAAGGGAAATGATTATTTCTATGGGTTGTGCATATTATTTTTTGACATTTAGACTATGGTCGAYATTTCTTTTTTGGGTTGTGGCRTGGGGCATTTTGAGGTGTAWATCTTGTAATATGATTTCGATATAGTTTGGTCTTATGCCACATACACATATAGCTAATTACTATCTCAGTTTGGTTATTCAACTCTTTTTATATGCCACCATGATAATTATTCACTACATCTTGGTTCTTTCAATTTATGGTTCAGTATGTGTTGACTTTTGGAGTGGATAAGGTGACAAATGTCACATGATCCATTGCTTTATATTTATTCATTATTCTATGATCGCTTGCATGCTTGTGTTCCTAAAGCATTTCACTTTTTCCTTCACTATTATGATGAGCATGTGAGGAGGCATAAGGAGGACATGCTCATGAGGTGATATAAGGTGGATAAAATTATTAATGTATAATTTTTTAATCTTCATATGCAAGTTAGTTTCTATGCCATAGGTAGGGTTTAAATAACTTGAGATATAATGAATGACCCAAGTATTGTTGACTTTGGCTAGCGGGGCCATGTGTTTTATGTTTAGGTTGGATTAGGTACCATAACCTAACTTTAAAACATTAAATCATGATCCCTATACCCCGCCTAAAATAACTTCTAAGTTTATTTAATTGTTATTATTTAATCAAGACAATTGGTAACTGCCCAATTCTTTCAAGATTTCTTTAAAAGAGAAGGGAAGGGAGCAAAAGATCATCACTTACTTGGGTAATGAGATCAAACTTTGTTTAAAAGAGAAGGGAAGGAGAGAAAAATATCATCACTTACCTAGGTATTAAGATCGTTGAATTTTTTCACGAATTTATTGTTTTCTCTCTGAGTATCAACCGTATGATTGTTTGTGACTACAAGAAGCTTACCCATGTCATTCTTTATTGGGTGAAGTTCACATCCCCCTACTTGAGGTATAAGAACTTGTTGGGTTCTCTTCACTGACCTGCAATATTTGTGTAGATTCACGTCTTGGTCTATTTGGTTGAGACTATCATTTGAGGATTCTTCTTTTTCTACATTAGAGGTTCGACCTCCAAAATTGCTTTCGTCTTGGTCTCCTAGGCAATCATAAGTTATCCACCAATTGCCACTTGGGAGGCCCATTACTTTTGTACCTGTCACCTAGTGTGAGACTCGTCACAACTAGTTTATTACACCTCACACCCCTTGGTAGCACATAGGGTGCCCGCAGATGTCGCTAGTGGGTTTGAACTCATAATCCCCCAAAGCCTTGTGGACCAAAGGAAGCTTGGAAACCAACTAAGCAATAGGTGGAACTCGTTTAGAGAATCTTCTACCTCTAGAGGCATAATACTTTTCATAGAGATTGCTTAATTGTAGTTTATGTGTAGTTTTAGAAATGCCCAAGCAAAAGCTAATACCTACTGACATCTCTGTGTGCAGTTTCAAAAACATCCCAAACAGTTTGTCTTGCTTCAATTTAAAATTTTGGTGCTTGAGATATTGAAGCTTTCATATTTTGCTCATGTATATTTTTCCATGGTTTGATTATTAATGTATTTTTGATCCATGATTCTATATGAAGGATTTAAAAGAAACAACATAATAGACTAGCACAATAATAAAATGTTGCACAATGCAAACTACGCAGAGAATGAAAGAGAACAATATTGGAATTGAGAAGTAAATGACCATCTATTGTATTTTCATCAAGAAGACGCCCTTTTTATCAAAACTAGGCGATTTTTTGTTTATAGCAACAACAAGAGACTTCTTGTCTTTATTTCTGACTGACAAGCATTGTTTCCAATTTTCACTGATTGACTTAACTGACCTTCTAACCAAAATTATGGAGCACCTTTTCTTATTGGACTGACGAAGGATTTTTATTAATTAACTGCCTGACGGAACTAACATGCTAATTATTTATTATGAAACTGTTATACGTGCTCATGCTCACTGGCAGGGAGATGGGCGCCCTCTCTAGTGGCCCAATTCCTCCATGTTTAGATCTAGAAGCATCCCCGCTTCCACAAGCAAATGAAAAAATTTGCACTGCATTCTCTCCAATGCTTTCTTGAACTATGTCAGGATCATATCTGAGCGGGCGCAACTGATGATGTTTTCCTCTGAATTGGTGCTTGTCCTGCAAGAGCCACGCACAAGCTTCCGGGTGAAAGAACAATGACATTTGAATTTTATGAGGCCTATGTTTTGCATGCTCTAGTGTAGTTGGTAATGCAACGGCTACCTGAAGATGACACTGATCGAAAGTGTGGGTATAACGTTGTGCTAAGTGTTGTTCTTGTTGTTGATGTGCACACCCCACTCGGTACTGATCAGTCAACGCTTCATTATCTGCCTCAACATTTCCCTTAAATACAAGCTCCATGGAAGAACAACGGGTGTGTCCAATATACCATGTCTAACTAATTGCTTCAACTAAGAAGGGATGCCTCTGCAAATGATTTTTCCCCACTATATTGCATTTGTAAAAGTTATGTTTGGTTTCAGTTTTCTCAATAATCTGTTTCAAAAAAGAGGCATTGTCAGGCAAAGTATTATAATATGTTCGCACTTGTGTTGGAGTACATAACCTGCTGGTGAAGACTACTGGAACATAAACTTGTTTTGGCATAAGAAATGTTGGAGATGCATAAGGCAAAGATGAAGGTGGACTAGGCCTTGAATTCAGAGGTTGGTTAGGTTGGCATGTTATCACATTAGCCTCTTGGGGAGCAAGGCGGTATGAAGGGGCATTAGGCAAAGAGGCTTCTGAAATGAGATCAATGGTGTGCTCAATAGAGCAAGACTGGGGTAGTCCCATGGGTTGGGGAAAGGCATTGGCAACTTCTGAGAGTGGGGAACCATGTCCTGAGGTGTTGGGTTAGTAATATGGTCTAGTTTAATGGGGTGAACCAAACACAAGGAAACATATTTTTTCAGACTTACTTGCTTAATGGTTGTTTGTCTGGTCAGAGGTTGTGTGGAGTGAGGGGTAGAGGAGGTGAGAACATAGGTGTGTCCCTCATGTTGTAGGTGGTACTTATGGAATTTAGCATGATAAACAATGTTMTGAGCCTGTTGGTAGGGGAGTCCAAATAACATGTCAACACAATCTAAAGGAGAAACATCTATCCCGGAAAGGTCCAATAGTGAAGGTCACCGCATAGTATCGGGAGAYTGTGAGACAAGAGCCTTCCTTTTGTACCCATCCAAGCTGATATGGTTCAGGGTGCAGAGTAGTTGGGAGTTGTAAGCGTTGAACCAAGTCCTGGGCGATGAGGTTCTTTTGGCTTCCATTGTCTAGGATGAGAGTAGCCAATTTGTGCTTAATTTGACAATTGTGGGTAAACAAGGGCACAGTAGATGTGTCATGTTCATTAGTGGTCATCAGAATTAAAGATGGGTCAACCTCTGTATAATTTTTGAGAGAAATGACTTAAGGAGGGTCAGGGGAATCGAACTGGACGACCTTTGCAAAAAGAGTTTTGTTGGGGCGAAGGTTTTGAAGTGCCCGATAGTCGGCAGAAGCATGCGAGTTCGTCTTGTGGAAGGTACATCGGGGCATCGTTCGAGGTGTGGAGGTGGTTGTAGGGGTAACTTGAGAAGGGCCAACAATAGAAGGGTCATATCCGGGTTGGGGTGATCATATTCGAGGAGCCACTTTACGCTCAACAACCAAGGCCTGAAGAAAGGCCTTGTCCAAGGAAGAACTTTCAAACAAATTAACTTCATGACGAATGCGTAGCAATAAGCCAGAATTGAACTTGACAATCAATACCTCCTCTAGATCAATGATGTGGAGCTGGATGCGTAGTTTGCAGAAGATGTCGATGTATCTTTGTATGGACTGATTGGCCAGTTGTTAAAACTGCAACCATCTAGCGAGGAGGTTTTGGCGATAGCCCGGTGGGTAAAAGCGCTCTTTGAGAGCCTGGCAGAAACCATCCCACGTTGTAATGTGTGGTGTCTATGTCTCGACTGGGTCACCTCTATCCATGACTCAGAAATAAGCCTCCAGCTAAGTGTCCCACCATGTCTGCGCAATTCCCTCGAGTTGCATATTGACGATATGAAGTTTCATGTCTTCCGTCATCTTAGGACATGTACGGAAGTATGTGGAAAGACTATGAAGCCAAGAGTCAACATTCTCGCCATTCATTTGGCCCGCAAACTTCGGTAATTTGAAGTGCCTATAGAGTTGCATGGGTGTTGGAGCTCTATGATGTTGCAAACGGAGTAGCTCATGGAGAGCCATCGTTAAATACTGAATTAGAGTTGTGGCAATGGATGTAGAATCCTCTGTAGATGGCTCTCTTCCCGACGGCATAGTTTTCATTCACCACGAATGTCGATATGTCACTGGATGCTGGAGAATGGTGAAAGATGAACATGTTGGAAGCCCTAGGGAGGGTGCACTGGAAGTCCTGAGAAGGGTGGTTAGTTCCGAGACAAAAAAATTGTTGGATGGTCTCTCTTCTAAATTTCGTGGTTGAACAGAAGCTGGTTTGGATCCAGACTCTGATACCAATTGATCTGCAATTCCATATGCAAAATTTAGAATGCAACAACACAATAGACTGACACAAGAATAAAACATTGCACAATACAAAATACGCAGAGAATGATAGAGAACAATATTGGAATTGAGAAGTAAATGTCCATCTATTGTATTTTCAGCAAGAAGACACCATTTTTATCAAATTGGGCAATTTTTTGTTTACAACAACAACAAGAGACTTGTTGTTTTTATTTCCAACTAACAAGAGTTGTTTCCAATTATTACCGATTGACTTAACTGCCCTTCTAATAGAAATTATGGATCCTCTTTTCTTACTGGACTGACGAAGGATTTTAATTAATTAACTGCCTGACAAAACTAACATGCTAATTATTTATTATGACATTGTTATACGTCCTCATGCTCACTGGCAAGGAGATGGGCGCCCTCTCTAGTGGCCCAATTTTGATATTGTAGCCCACTTGAACCCCTTCATGAGTGAATAAAATTCCAAAGCCTCTTTAACTTTATTTTCAAACATTATTTACACTTGTTTCAATTCTTGAATTCATTTACATCTTTTGTTGTCATGTTTTTTAAAAGAAAACACACAAGTACAAAAGCATAAAAAAGGCAATTAAAAGAAATTGCTTCACCTCTCATAGATGAATAGTTTTATTTTGTTATCCTCACTTTACATTTTGATAAATTTGTAGGAAATAACTAATAAAATACAAAAGTTCTTACAACCTCCATAACATTAATACCTTAGCTTTTACCTTCAGGTACGGTATCCTAACTTTGTAAAGCTTGTGAAGGAGGAAGTTGTTGCCCTAGATCTATGTGATTTGATATTGCAGTCAAACTTACCTTCTTGTGATCTTGTTGGTAATGGAATTGATTTAAATAGAATAACATCGCATCTCACCTCTAAATATTCTCATTTGCTTTCTCTTTCAATTGATCACTTCTACTTTGTAAATTTATACCTTGTATGATATTAGAGTGAGCATGTTCATATATCTCTAATGCATAACAATTAATTTGGGCATCACCGGTGGGTTGTTTTCTAGGATCATCTCAATAGCTGCAATTCTTCCTCAACTTTTATCAAGAAAAATTTACCCAAAAAAATGGATGATGACACCATGTTTCAAAGGTTAAGGAATAATATTAGAGAAAACATATTTTGAGGGTAGGGGTTGGAGGTAATATTAGAGAAAACATATTTAAAATATATTTAAAATATGTTTATATGTTTTCTCTAATATTACCCCCCACCCCTTTTAAATATGTTTTCTCTAATGTTAGCTCTCAACCCCACCCTCACCCTCATGTATATATGGGGATGGGGTGGGGGGTAATATTAGAGAAAACATATTTTAAAGGGGGTGGGGGGCACAACTCCAATTACGAAGTGACAAGTGGATCACCATTTTGTGAACTGCAACATATTAGACGACAAGTTTTGAGTGGCAAATAATTCTGATCTACATAGTCCCCTAAAGAAACACATTCCACATGACAATGAAATGAAGAGTACAAGAGATGTGATATGCACCACTTATTAATGTTAAACGTAGAGACACCTGCTAATATATATTGTAAAATTTTGATTTTGACATAATTGCACACCACTCACATTAATTTAAATCTATGTCAAACTTGGATTTGTTAAGGGTGAAGAAAAATGTTGAAATACCAATCTTAATGTAAATTTAAAGTTAAGATAAATCCAAATGAGTTATAACCAAAAAATATATAATATTTAATGAAGATTACAAACATTCACAGGAGTTTGTGATAGCAAAGTTCACAATAAAAGATCTTATTTAAAGATGAAACATATAAAGATTCACGTTACTTCATAACAGACCACTTGCACAAGTCTAAGTTGGGTAATATAAAAATGAAGATGAAGTTGCCAATTCTTCAAAAACGGTCATTAGGGGGTGTTAAATATATAATGCACATCTTGTTTGGGTGTCCTTCTCTGCTAAATTGGAAGTAGGGTGAGATTTATTAGTATATGAGAAATTCAAAGGCATTAAAACCCCTTTTGGGTCGGCTTATTTTTGGCTAGAGGATAATTCTCATCCTCAACTTTTCAATTTTGGGACAAATTTTGTATTATCATTAAGTGTTTCCATGAAATATTAATTAATCGTCTTCTAAAAAAATTGGACCAACCATCTGACAAATTCAATTTTGGGACAAATTTTGTATTATCATTAAGTGTTTCCATGAAATATTAATTAATCGTCTTCCTAAAAAATAGATCAACCATCTGACAAATTTAGTGTTAGTATTGTTTGCATGTACAATTTTGTTTTAATATTCGGCTAGTTTAAATGGTTAAGTGCTTTTAGTTGATTTTGGGGTCAATCCTTCGCTGGCTTTTAATTGATTTTGGGGCCGATCCCTTGGCTGGCTGCCTCCTGCCTCTATTGCACTCCATGTCTCAGGGTCAGACACAGTAAGCTGTAAGGTTTACTTAGAAAAAAAAAATGAAATATCTTAGGAAGCAGACTTACTAACATGCCTATATACATATACTTAGTGTATATACAGATACTTAGTGTGTATATCCCTGTAGATTTATGAAGATTTTGTTAAAAACCTTATAAGGCCCTTTACTAAAACCGATTCTCACATATGCAACACAGAACAGATAATCTCGTAATGAAAATTTGCTTATGCATAGAAAAGATGATGTATATTATTGAAGTAATCGTATGCTACCATAATTATATGTATGGATGATAGATGATAGATTGGAATCAATCAATCTGTACAACGAAAAGAAGAAAAAATACAATCAAGAATGAATGAATTGATCAAACCAAACAATACAATCAGGCGTAGCTGTTTTGGAGAAGGATTTTTGAAATGACAATGAGAGGAATGGAAGAATTGTGGCCATGACTGCCAAGCAGAAGGATTCTTCCAAAGCTAGGTGCAGTACTATTAGCGGTAGCATTGAGGAGTACTGTAAGTTTCTGGGTCTCCCAATGTCCAACTGTAAATGATGTGGGCGCAATAGAAACAGAAACACCAAATGGTGCACTCCAAAGAGCCTTGTAACTCTCATTTCCTGCAATATTCATAAAGCTCCTCACAATGGTACGAGAATTGATCAAAGTAGCTACTGTGATTGAAGGAATGTTGAGATCGGAGCTCATTCCAACGTTTGAACTACATACAGCACCGGTGTAATTGAGAACAAGAGGTGCAGATCCATTTATGCTACATAGGAATGCAACATAATCTTCATAACCTGCAATCCATTCATCAATCCCAAGAAATAATAATTGTGAGATGCTATAAGAATGTGTTATTTCTATGACTGATGTCTCAATTCTTAACTAGTTCAAATATTGGTGGGTAAATCAAAAAATAATAGAGCATTCTACCATTTTGTACACCGTGTTTAAATGAAAGTAATAAGAAACAAGAGATAGATGGGATAACTCAGATAAATAGGCCTCTTTTAAAAAATTATTAATATGTAAGAGGCAAGTTTTAAACAAGTTTGAACTTTACCTGCATTGAAGATGAGCCCGGGATCCAAGGCAGCAGTCGGATTCACGAATCCACTTCCCATGTCAAACGGTGTGGCTGGAATTTCATCAGCATCTGGATTGCTGTAGGAATGCTGTGCCATAATTGGTAACCCTTGGTTGTCATTGAGTGATGCAGTGGTGGATAGTGCAGAAGCAATGGCCGCTGGGTTAAAATTGGGGTATTTTTGTTTCACTAGAGCTGCCACTCCCGCTATATGAGGTGCTGCCATGCTTGTCCCCGATAACATCGCAAAATGCTCACCTGTTAGGAAGGAATTCATATAAATTAAGTCTCCATCCTTCAAATTCTTCATAGAATGGGAACTGGTAACATAATATTAAATGAAAAAATATCATCAAGCTTGACCCCAGGGATAGAGGTGAGAACTTTAAGGTTGGGAAAGGCATTCAACTAGATATAGAAGGACTACCAAAAATGTTGTTCTTCAAATGAAAAGCAAGGAAAAATTGTTGAACCTCAAAATAAGTAAGAAATGTGCACAAACTTGTTACTTTTATGCTGAATAGTTAAATTGTCGTAGTATGTGTGGGAAGACCCTGTTCTTGATCTTCCAGATGACAAGCTCCAATTGAAAACCAAGGCCAAACCTTTACATTCTGAAATACAGGGTAATGTCTACTTAAAACTATCAAACTGCCCGTAATTCCCCAGCCCGATATTGAGCTTTGTTAGTGATTTTGCCACGGTCTCTTTTTAACAAGAACCAGCCATATAAATATTGTTTTATTAATAGTCAAAGGAAGCTTTTATTTAAAAAACACTATAAAGCTGGTAGTTTAATGGCGCTCCTCATTCTACTAGAAATCTAGAGGTACACCTTTCTGCATTTCATAACAGAAATTCTAGACCAAAAATGTAAGATACTGAGGATGGACTAATCTCATCACTTTGTGATCAAAAATCAAGAAGCCTAACATTAAGACAGACATTACAACACAACAATCAAACAAAAAAATAATGCCGATGAGAAGCTGTATTGCAGAAGCAATTATTGAACATGCCTATACAATTCAATTGTAGCCAACCGTCATTCCATGAAACATAAACCCACCTTATTAGGCTTTTATCAGAGTACCTAAAAAGTATTGACAGGTAGAAGGAGATGGATGCTAGGAATGTTGGACACAATCTTACTCTTTTATGCTTCTGTCCAAAAGTATTCCACGAAACATAATCAAACTCTTGGGTATTAGATGCAGTAAATAAATATATTAGGCCTGCAATCCATTCTTATTTCTCGGGAGAAGCAAAGCAATATTATGTGCCTCTGGGCTGCTCAGAGGAAGATGGTATCCTGTGGCATGCAGATTGCTTTCATTATTGGCTTCTAATCTGAATTGCTCATGCTATTTGTCTACCAAGAGGATCTCTGGAGTTGAGAAGCTGCCTTCCAAAATTATTGGTGCTATAGTTAGGTCCATACTTTGGCTGCTGCTGCTTCTTAACAATACATAATACTTTCTATGGCAAGATTCCATTTGTCCAGGCGAGTCCCTTTCTGATATCTCAGTGAGACCATTGATTCCTAAAAATATTTAGCTTAGTTCCCACCCATGAGATTCTATAGATGATAATTATGCATGGCAAAATGGAAAGGATCATTGGCCTGCAAACTCAGGAAATTTCATCTTTCACCCTTATCAGGAACCAGGAGTTGTTTATAAGCTCTACAGAAAACTGAAATTTTTTAAAGCAGAGAATCCATTAGCTTTAGATCTCAAACATTTTACAGAAAGTGGCATTGGGACGGTTTGATCAGTTAAGTGGGGAGTGCCTACCTTCAAATTCAGCTGAATCAGTGCCATCAGAGTTCCAAGCAGCCCAGATGAGATTACCAGGAGCTATGATGTTTGGTTTCAGTATATCTGCTGCATCTAAAAGATTGTCCTGCAGATTGGGGCCCCTTGAAGAATAATACACAACTTTAGGTCCTCTCTTGCAGTAATTTGCTTTCAGTCCTCCAAGAACTCTAGCAACTCCTCCAAACTTAACAATGTTGTTAGATTCATCTCTGATTATGGAGTCACTGTAGTATTTCAGAAAAGTCTGAACAATTCACACAAGTTCAACGCTGGTCAGAATGAAGTTCACACAGACACAAACCAAGCTGCTTAAACAATCAAAGAAATAAACGGTGCATTGCATGAGAAATGTCTAATCAATGAAGAGAGAATCCATTTAGATGGTAATTTATCATGAAGATCAAAACATGCACCTTGGAATCATTTGAAGAGGGAATGATCAATCCCGGCATTGAAATAGGGACTGGATTGAGCTGAAACCCAACCACAAAAGGGTCTGTGTAGAAGATGATGCCAACTGCACTCAAATTGTTAGCAGTCATAACAGCTTGTCTCACAGAAGCCAGACCAAGGACAAACCTTATTGTGTAGCTACAGATTAAGATGTTTCCTTCAACTAGACTCTGTTCCAACTCACTGGGATCTTGGCATTCATTGGCATATATATCATCAGTTCCATTCTTTTGGGCATGAGTTGAAGCAACTAGACTGTACATATCATCATCATCTGTTCCAGCTGAAAGCACCCCATAAATAACTCAGGGATCAACGTAGCCACACTATATGATATATAATGCTTGCAAAGAATAGCACAGAAAGCCAACTGATGCAATACAGAGAAACACTTTTAGTCGGGTTTTACTTACGAGCAAGTCCAACTCCTGAGATTGTGAGATTGTTGCCAAGAACTATAGAATTACTATAACTACGATCATGGGCAGCAGCTCCCACTGTGAATATCCATGGGCTGAAGGACAAAATACTCTTTGGAGAAGGTCCAGCGTTTCCTGCAGCTTGAACCACAAATATTCCAGCTTTCACGGCAGACAATAAAGCCATGTCTATTGGGTTGAAGAAGGTCGCAATCCCAGAAGGTGGCCTGTTAGGTATGATTGACAGAGACAGTATATCAACCCCATCTTGAGCTGCCTGGAATAAACATGTGCAAAAACTTGGCAATTCATATTGCTGTCTGTCAAGAAGAGGTCTATTGAAAATATGTATATTCCATAGTTTTCAGAAAATACATTAAGTTGGCCCAATTCATTCTGAAGAAATCCTGATCAATTCAAGGCTAGAGAAGCTGACCTGATCTATAGCTGCTACAATATCTGCAGCGAATCCCCCAAAGCCCTTATACAAGGCCTTGTAAATTGCAATACTGCAGAAGACCACAGGAAAGAATCTCAAGTTATAAATAAGCATCATACAAATTCAGATAAAAACTCGGTGATTCATATGAGATGCCTTGCTTGGGACAAATTCAGACAAAAATTATACCAGTATCACTTCAGAGATGGGCTATACTCAGGTCCCAAAGTTTAGTTCATTCAGAGAAGTTTTGTTTGCAAGAAAATCTAATCATAGAAATTTTGAAGCACAGAAGTCACTCAATAGCTGTAGGAAACATGTCATTTCAACAATGGAACAATTGGTCTAAGGGGATGTCAGTATTTCATTTATTCATATTTTTATTCTGCAATGGCAATCTATATGGATGTTTGTAGTAGAAGGAATAAGTTTTAAACGTCTTGAAAACAAAATGAGCAGAAATTGCCTCCTAACACCAGTTCCAAAAAAGCTGATCTATTGACATACAGTAGAAATATGGCTCTACCAATTAGGCACAGGGACGTTACTAGAACTAGACGCATATAAACAACTGATGAAGACATCTAGTGTGTCTGCAACTCTGCACCTACGTGTGTACATGGGTATGTGTGGACATTGTAACAGAACACAATGCTCTCATACAGGCACACCCGCAGGAGAACCAAGACTTGAAAATCTGGGTATGTTTACAACTAGGATTTTTCATGCTCTCACAATATGAGCATGTTTACAACTAGGATTCTTCATGCTCTTCATTGATCACCTGCAGGTGCACTGAGGAGTTTGAAGAATCCTATTTGTAAACATACTGAGATTTTTCTCACTCTTCTGACATGATCCTTGGGAGAGCTGGAAAGTTAATAAGAAAACCTAAAGACCTTGACATCTAGTGTGTCTGCAACTCTGCACCTACGTGTGTACATGGGTATGTGTGGACATTGTAACAGAACACAATGCTCTCATACAGGCACACCCGCAGGAGAACCAAGACTTGAAAATCTGGGTATGTTTACAACTGGGATTTTTCATGCTCTGACAATATGAGTATGTTTACAATTAGGATTCTTCATGCTCTTCATTGATCACCTGCAGGTACACTGAGCAGTTAGAAGAATCCTATTTGTAAACACACTGAGATTTTTCTCACTCTTCTGACATGATCCTTGGGAGAGCTGGAAAGTTAATAAGAAAACCTAAAAACCTTGACACCCGTTTAAGGGCCTTTTACTACCCATGGAAGGATGGTCTGGGTTGTCAAAAACTACCCTTTACAAAACAATTATTCAGAACCGGCAATGTTTAGGAGGGATAGATCTACTTTCACTGGATAGGGACAGTACTTTAATTTGGAAAGGGCCCTTTCTCATGGAAGACCATGCATAGTAGTCAAATCTCATCCTTGGTCGTGAAGATTTCTTCCTCGTATAAACGAACTTATGCACAATCAAAACTGATGTTTTTCCCAATATCCTTCAATAACTAGGCAGGCCAACTGTAAAAGTTTAAAAAATGCCGAAATACTACAATGAGTGTAGGAATGAAGCAAATACTGTGCACGAGGAGCCATGCCGCTTGCATTTCCAAATTGATGCCCACCAACAATAACAGGCACGCCATGGTTGCCAGCTGCTATGGAGGCAATGTGCCTGTCATCATTCAATGTTAAACACAGTCAGCATAGCACAGTAACTCTGTGTCTGCAACAATCAAACAGACTATAAAAGCAATCAGGTTTGAATCAAAACTCACGTTCCGTGGCCATCTCCATCGTATGGGGAGGCATGGTCTTCGGAAGCATTGAAAATTCCCCTTGCAATTGCAGAGGCTGCAAAATGCCGAGCTCCTATAAGCTTCCTGTTACATGATCCCGAAGGAAAGTCTCTAGTGACCTCGCAGACTCCTGTAAAATGAGGAGGAATTGGGTAGCCCTTCGTTGATTTGTCTGAAAAGCTTGGGTGCGTGGGCTCTATGCCTGTATCAATAAATCCAATAACAATCCCTTCCCCTGCACTTTCTGGTCCACCATCTTGAACCCATGCTCCTTTGGGCAGGCCTAAAAAATCTGGCGTATGTGTTGTAGCTGTATGGACTGAGAAATCCCTCATCACATGAGACACCTCTGGCCTGGTTGCAAGTTTTTCTGCCTTCATAATCCATCCAATCATTTGCCCCATTGTCAAAGACATGATACCAAGAAAAAGAAAAAAAATCCAAAACATTAATTAAGGGCCATGGAAAAAGCATTTAGCTAATCTGTAATGAATTACAGATCGGCTAACAAGGGATCTATACTGCAGCATTAAATTGTTGGTGACTTCTGTACACTTACCACAAATGGTACTCCCAACCTTGCCTTTGGAATTGGGCATTAGGCTTCGCAGTACTATCAGAAATCAATTAAAAAATTAAAAAGAAAATCTAAAAACTTAATGATGAGTACCTGCTGAGAATTAATCAGAATAGCAAATCCATTGATCAAGTAGTGATAGCTGTAGAGCTTCTTGTAAGTTCCTCTCTCAAATGTGCGCTTCAAAAGTGAGTCCTGAGCCCTAATGAGATAGGAAGTGTACTGATCCCTTGTTGCGTTCTTCTTTTGCCTGCAAAATCAAAACCCATCATCTCAATATCCTGAGCATGGGCTACTGATTTTTTATTTTCGGGCTGGAAGGCTGCTTTTATTAAGAACAGTACGTTGATATAAACTGAAAGAGTAACATAAATACGAGCAAACACCAAGTAGATCCGATCAACTCAGTATCAAATTGCATTCATATAAGGAGGATTTTAAAAAGGAAAAACGTTGGGCACCTTGGTGTTTGCATCTTATGCAATTTTCCAGGCTTCGAATGATGGCTGCGAGCATGGTGAGTAGTGGCCATGGGGCTCACACTGTTCTGATGCACGAAAGCTGAGTCTCTGAGAATGACCATGTGAACAATCTCTGGACTGTTCTGACCGACAACATCACTAATCATGCAACACCAACATGCCCAAACGACAAGAATAAGAGCCGCCGAGTAGGATTGCCTCAATGCCTCACCCATCTTCTCCAATTTCTCAGTAGAAAACACAATCAGTCCAAAGTTGGGCTGCTACTCCCCCAACACAGAACTGCATTAGTCCCACTGAAATGAAGTAAAATGTGATAGATATATATAACTAAGCCATCAACAACCAGCTCATAAAGCTGAGAAGACCTCCTAACAGCTCACATTTGACAGTACAGTGATGTTATTATTTCAACGGTTCTCACACCCACAACGCAACAGCTATTCTTGCATGCCTTGTGCTTTGACCGGAAATGGATATGGAGGAGGGTATCACGAGGAGAGTGCGTACTGACTGTTGAATTGATGAATGATTGATTAATGGGCAATAACAGAGCAAGTAGCAATGGCTAATGGGAGTGTGTCGTTGAAGCTTCAACCGAGTTATATATATAAGATATATACTGGGGCTTGTTGGTATGATTCTGCAATACCTACCCTCGAAACATTGATTCATGGGCAATGATAGAGTAAGTAACAATTGCTAATGGGACTGTGCCGTTGAAGCTTCAAGTGAGTTATATATATAACATATACACTGGACTTGTTGGTATGATTCTGCAATACCTACCCTCTAAACACTCACAGATCTCAAGTGTGTTCTTTTTTCCGTTGTGAAAAAAGTCAGGGCGGTCATCTCATCTCCCTTCCCAAAGCACAAAAAGCACTATATGTAAGCATTCTTTCAAGTATATGCAAGAATGAATACAAGCTGGGCTTTTCCGTTGATGTATATACAGTGAGTATACATCAATCAGATGTGGCTATATCCGAGAGTGAATCCACATTTTGGGCTTTTTCATTGACGTATATACAGTGAGTATACATCGATCACCTGCATCGTGAGCGTTTGAGGAATCATTGCTGAACTGCAAAGTTTTGTGCCGTTACGCCTATCGTTATCCCAGCTAAAAAGCAGCGGTCGTCAGACTCGTCTACACAATTCGCATATGCATAACAGACAGGTATCTGCGTGTGGAGGTCAGGCAGAATCCAGGGCAAGAACGAAGGAAATTATTAATTATTGGCAACCAGCACACCTGTTAATTCATCCAACGGGCCACGCACGAAACCGTACTCGGGAGAGTATGGTTCCCAACTTCCTACTGCCCAGCCCCACATGTACATGCAAGCATCCAATATAACATTGTCTCGACCGTATTACCCATGCTGTATACGTACACTTCATCGAGCTTGCTTGGCACTCCACAGTTTACCTGGCAGCAACAGACAGGTTAGGTAGTAATACCAACTTAAAACTATTTTAACGTCGAGTCTATCAAATCAGCGGATCTATTAAAGCTACGTAGGGGTGATCAGATCCTTTCAGGTGCATTTCTAAATATATAAGCACAATTGAAGGGTCGGAGATTTAGGTTTGTTCTTCAGAAGATTTAGGTTTTAACTGAAGGCTCGGAGATTTAGGTTTGTTCTTCAGAGGATTTAGGTTTTAACTGCAGGCTCGGAGATTTAGGTTTGTTCTTCAAAGGATTTAGGTTGCCGGCTCTGAGATTTAGGTTTGTTCTTCAAAGGATTTTGGTTTTCAGCTTTGCAGTTAAAGAGATTTTATCAGTTAAAGGAATTGTGGTGAGAACACATGTTTTTGCTATGCTTATCCTCGAGAACATTGAAATAACGAAGAAAAACATTTTAAAAGTACAGGTGGTGAGAAGAGATGTCTATGTTATGCTCATTTGCAAAAAAACATGAGGTTGATACTATGTTTTACACTTGGGCCAAAAAAAACACTCAGATGGAAGAACCTTAACCCTCACAAGAAGTTATCATTGAGTGTGCATTGTTAGTTAGATGAAGCTAAGTTGTATGGAAAGGGGAGTCTTGCATAGATCATAATTTTTCACTAGTTGTTCCATTTTATGTTTTCATTAGCTTATTGGAAAGAGAATTTGCACACTTAGTAAGAGGCTTGATTATTACAGGTTGTAACCTCAAAAAATGCACGGGAAGGCTACTAAAAATGTACTGAAATCTCATGACCTGAACGTCGTTAATGTCAAGATCATTTTATGAGATGGCCCTTGACAACCACCTAGATTAGTGGCTTCCCCCTTGAGTAGCAATGTCTCCATTGCTCTCATTCCTTGTAGCACTCAAGATTGTGCTCTAAGATGGCCCTGGACTACCACCTAGATCAGTGGGTTCGCCCTTGAGKAGCAATGTCTCCATTGCTCTCATTCCTTGTAGCACTCAAGATTGTGCTCTAAGATKGCCTTGAACTACCACCTAGATCAGTGGGTTCGCCCTTTGAGTAGCAATGTCTCCATTATTCCAAGTCTTGTACCAAATGGGGGAACTTCTAATGGATTCGGTACCTAGTGAACAACTTACCTTTATGAAGACTTTGCCTTGATTYGAAAACCTAAAGGASTTGTATAATTAGCTAGTGGGTACTCTTCAACTTGGTGTCCATTATTTGGTCCACTAGAGCTCACGTATTACAATTAAGGTTGATATATGTAGTGGCAAAGTGTTTTCCACCTTTGAGTTGTCCAACAATAGAGTAAAGTATGGCTAAATCAACTCCACATTAAAGACAAGTGGATTCCAAGGAAGGGTGGAATATTTCCAAGGAAGGGTGGAATATTTAACTTGAAAACTTTCTCACTCACAATGTTGGTGATAGTATGGCTAAATCAAYTYCACATTAAAGACATGGTGTAAACCAAGGAGGGGTGGAATATTTAATTCAAAATCACTTCTCACCCTCAATGTGGGTGATAGTGTAGGGCCCATAAYGAAGTAATTTGAGCTCCTTATGGGGTGTTGTAAGTCACTTATTTTCTAAGTGCAACCATATCTTGCCACCACCATGAACTTGTGTGACACCCAATGTTAATTGTGTTGTTGGTTGTACTTGACATTGCCTTTCTACAAAATATCATGAACTATGGTCAAGTGTGAGGGATCCATCCAAAAAGATGCAATGCTTTGTATGCCTCATTTTAAGCATGGGATGCCTCTTCCTCCTTTGATGCAATGGGCATAGCTACATCAATTGGGGCAATCACAAGAACCATAGGCACCCATGAAAAGCATTGTGGTCGATAACATGGTAGAGAGATTGCTAGTAATTGTGTTGAACATAAGGAGGGCTTTCATCCCATATAAATGGAGACCTTGAGTTGCGCATTTTGAGTATATTTACAATCCCCTATTGACTACCTCCCTTTGTTTGTTAGTTCATGATGGAAGGCAGTGGATTTGGTCATGAGCTTGGTATCCATCATGGAACAAATGTTGGAATAGAAGATGCTTAGGGTCGTGTTGTCCATATTGGAAACAATGGTCATTGAAAGCCCAAAGTGAACCCAACACATGCTCGAAGAACATTATAGCAATGGATTTTACAGTGACACTCTTTTTGCATTGACATCAAATCCATGGAGATGGCACATGATGCTTATCTGTAGTGGAAAAATGAGTGTACACGCCTTGCTTCTTGATTGTGGGTTTAACAATGACACATGTAGTACATACTTTGATATATTTTTTGAGGTTATGTTAAAGCTTTGCCTAATATAAGTACTTATACAATGCCATCATTATCTTCTCCGTAATGAAAGTCCCGATGACCCCATTGTAGCATGCCTCCCAAATCATCTTCTCAAGCCCATATGACCCAGAAGTCCATCATGGAGGTGAAACATTGGAACTCGTTTACCTATAGCTAGTGTATGATACATGGCAACAACGATAGGATCATTGCCATACAATTAGGGCCACTCCGACGTCTCATGTCCACAAGAATTGAGGATTATGGTTCATGCCATAGTGAGAGCTCCATTGAGGCAATGCAAAATTTGATTGGTGCTCCCCTTCTTGTATTTGATATTCAAGAGGAATTGTTGAAGGTACATGGACCACTTTTGATGGCAATCATTTTGTAAACTTGCCCTACATTTGTAGAAAATGTAGAGGATGTGGTACTAAATGAGGATGATTGTTTTCTTTCCCAAAATATTAATAATGTTGGCATTGTTGACAACATTAGATAATGGAGTAAATCCCCTAGTCATGGGGGGCGGGGGGGGGTATTTGCAAATCATGTTAGAGAGTGTCTCATTGTGATAGGGGATCATAGGGCTCGTGATTTGGTTAATTAATGATGTTGATTAGATCCTTTTTTACCGGTATTATATATGTATCAATAACCATTTTGAAGAAGTTTTGAAGGATTTCATATCAAATCATCATAGCTTATACCAGGTACGTGTAATTGATGTTTTGTGATGATTTTAAGTTTAATTCAGTTCAATTTAATGATTACAAGAAGCTAATGCGTGATCTGTGTGTCATAGGGAAAAATTGCAAGGCATTTTTCCATCCAGTAGCTCGTCTGGTACTCCATCCAACACTGCGTCTGGTACTTCATCCGGCACTGCATCTAGCACTAAAAACGTGGGTGAGTTGGCGGTTGTTATATTGGAGGCCTGTGTTGGGTGAATCGACGACATGGGTTTTGTTCACCCTCGTGGCCTCCAGCTACTGAGCTCTTGACATCTCAGATTAAGCTGTTATGTTGAGTGTTGAATGGCTCGTTTAGTTTCTAGAAGCCAAAGGCAGTTATAGCGTATTTAATGGAATTTGTTGTTTTTAGAGGAGGTTGACCCTTCCAGTGGTCGACCTCTCAAATTGTAACTGTTATAAATACCACAATAGTGGTCAGACAAAGTGTTAAGAATTGTTAGAATTGTT
>JASDQU010374727.1:14842-45745 GCA_032191745.1 Picea mariana
AATATTAAAATTGACCTAGTAACTCTTTTATAGGGATCTTTTACACCAACATTTAGCTAGGGTAGTGCTTTGGAGTAAGAAGAAAGACACACTCTCCAATGCTAAAAAACACACAATAGTATCTTGAGATAGGGAGTGTAAAATTCCATTGGCCGCATATTGTCCTGGGAAGCCCTTCTAACATAAGGGTCAAGCATTAGGTCGCATTGGTGTTGGCAGGGATACTAACCTGCTCTGTTGACATTGGTGTAGAGATTGCACGTATTATGGGGGTCACTCCGAGGTATACCCACAATTATGAGTGGAAGCCTTTGAGTTGATTTTGGGCTTGATACCCTGCCTTTGCGTGTGGATCGGACTGACAACTGTTTCCCCAGGCAGTATTGTTGTTTGTGGTAACCTTAGTGGCTCTTCTCTCTAGGCTCTTACCCAAGGTGACCCACGATTATGTGTGGGAGCTTGCACCAGGGCGTAAGTCTGTTAAGCAGGTCATCAACGTAACTTTTCCACCCTAGCCCTGCCCCTTCTCGTCTCGTTGTTGCGACGTTGGATTTCATCACCAACTAGTGGCTTCGATATTGGAAGGTTTTGTTTGCTTGGTGATTGCTTCTAGATTTTATTTACTAGGGTGTGTTGTTGCTTTCTCAAAGTTGACCATAGGATTTTCGTTGGGGAGTGGGATAATTGTTTACAATTGCTCCCCCGCGACGTTCACGTAGGATGCAAGGTTTGTCTCCAGAGCATCTGGAAGCTTCACAACCTTCGCCTACAGCAACACCTGAAGGTACCCCGAAGGACTCTCCTCGTCCGAGGGAAATTCCTCTTGTTACTTTATCACACGTGGACGTAAGTGACGTCCCAGAAGTTGTTACACCACTTCCACAAGTAGAGCCTACTGATCCTCTTGCTGAGTTTCGAATTTCCAACACTGTCGAGGATTATCGCATTCGTCGTGGTGAACGACCTTCAGGACGATTTCATCTTTCTGGCGAAACTCTTGACGTATCTTCTGAATTAATAGCTGGGCCTTCTCACGGTGTAGTGGGTCAAGATCCTTTTGGATCAGGTAGTTTGAGACGAGTCTTGTTTGGTACTGAACCCCCTGTTTACGAACTCGTCAACCCTCCTGTGTCTCCTGAACCAGAAGTTACACCCGAGACTACACCTGAGACTACCTCTTATCGTTTTGTTCTCCCTCCCGAGATGGCCCACCTTGCTAATACTACGAGTGTCCCAACAGGGATTCCTGCGACTACTCTTGCACCTATCAATACTCAGAGAATACCTGAGGCTACTCCAAATCTACCTCCTGGTTATCATGCGTTAAATCCTATGTTGAATGCTCCGCATCCAACGCCACCTCAAACTCCAGCTGGTTCTCCTAATGGTCCTCAGTTTCCTGGGCATTCTATTCCCGGTTTTATCCCGACACTCCCTCCTCAATTGTTCCATCCTGGCAACACTAATCCTAGTGGTAATATTCCGATTGTTGCACCTAATATACAGGTTCCTGTTGGTGGTCAGGGTAATACGTTTCCTTTTCCTGGACATACTGCAACTATTGCACAACCTACAGTTGGTATACAACTTCCGGGTGGAACTATCCCTTTGGTAGGAGCACCGACCTCACCGTTAGGACAAAATATACCTCCTGCATTGGCCCAGTATTGGAATCAACTTATGCAAAATTTTCCTCAAAATGCTGGGGGGCAGCAAGCTGTCCCTACCACAGGCCAACCCTATCCAGGAGTGACTAATCCTATCTGGGGTTCTGGTCAAACTACTCAACCCCAAACTCAAGGTCAAAATCCTTGGGTTTATTATCCGATTCAACCACCACAGGGCCAACCAGGATCTTCTCTCTGGGGGAAAACTGCTTATGCTCCCACTGGTTTACCGACCGGGCTTCCGCCCCAAAGTCACCAGTATCCACAGGTGAATCAGCAATTGCCTTTTCTTGCTACTTTGGATTTGCCAGACTTGTCCAGGATTCTGAATGATCCTATTCGTCACTCTCCCCAATGGCCTTCTATTCCTGCGAAACTTCCATCGGACATTCCCAAATTCGATGGGAAGGCGGGAGAGGACCCAAATAATCATGTCATGAATTTCCACTTGTGGTGTTCATCCAACTCGTTGATGGACGACTCCATTAGACTGCGTCTTTTTCAAAGAACTCTTACGGGAGCTGCTGAGAAGTGGTATATTGAATTACCACGAGGTTTCTTTTCTGATTTCAACACCCTTGTGATGGCTTTTCTAACACATTACCAGTTACCGATCCGATACGATACTGGAACTGAGATTTTAACCTCTTTCAAACAAATCTCGGGCACTCATATTTCAGATCATATTCATGAGTGGCGACGAAGGAGACGTCTCATCAAACTTGAACTTCCTGATCAATTACTGGCAGAATGGTTTACAAAATCCTTTGTAAACAAAATTGGAAAAGACATTTCTATGGGCGGTGTTGTCACCGAAGAGCAGGCTATTAGCCATGCTCAGTATCTCGATCTCGTTTATTCACAAACGGGAACTTTGTATGATTTACTACCCGATCTACCTCGTCCTGGTACTTCTACTACTTCTACTACTCCAGCTGCCTCACATGCAGCTGATGGTGTGATCGGTTCCACCCACAGCCACTCACATTCCGTATCCACTACAACCCCGAAATCCAATTCTTCTAATGTACAAAGTGCTCCGTCTCCTGCTCCTCCCGTCGGTGAAACTTCAGAAGTGAACGTTGTTCAAACTACACCGGTTGGTAAGACTAAGTCCAGAAAAGGGAGAGGCAAGAATAAGGAGGGTAAAAACAACAATCCTAATGAACAAACCAAACCACCTCCTGTTGATGACAGGGATAAATGCAAGCCACTCTATCCTTGCCTTATGTGTGGTGATGATCACTACACGAAAGATTTTCCGAGACGTGTCGAGGTCACCAAGTTCCTTCAAGGAACACCGAAACCTTCTACGCCGGCTGTCTTGTCTCAACCCTTCCCATCTCAACAGCAGGCTTCATTGGTCATCCATGACCAACCCTCTACCTCTACATAATCCTATGTTTTGATGTGCACTGGTGATTCTATGAAGAATAATGTTACACTTACCACTAGAGCTAAAGACTATACTCCTGCTAAAGAGAAGGATGATGACTTACCTCCCGATTTGGTACAACCTTCTCCACCCAATCCACCTACCACTGGTCCTCTTCATATCGAAAGACCAAGTCTTGATACAGTTTTACGACCTCCAAAAGGTGTCGTTAAGAAGTCGGCATTCAATCCTCATGCTAGGGCAGCCCAAAACTATAGCATTGTCGAAGATATGGCCCAAGCACCCTCAACGATGTCTGCCCTCGAAGTTCTCCATTCTTGTCCTGCACAGCGGAGAGCTCTGTTGAAAGCGATAGGTGGAATTGATCTCACGGATTCCAATATGATAGTATTTAACTTGGATGATCATATTCCAAGTTTACCCCCTCAACTTGTGTTCCAAATACAGGTTGTCATCGCCGACAAGAGCATTTGTCGGACGGTTGTTGATGAAGGTGCCTCTACATGTGCAATGTCTTTTTCTTGTTGGAAAGCCATCGGCTCTCCACCATTAAAAGAATCACAAAACACTTTGCGAGCCTTCAATGGCTCTGGTTTTAAGACATATGGTGTTCTTCCGTCGTTGCCTGTTACTCTAGAAGGTAAGACCGTCCAGATAGAAGTGGAAGTTTTTGATACTCCTCTGGATTATAATCTCCTACTTGGACGAAGTTGGGTCGATTCTATGCGTGTTGCAGTGTCAACCCTGTTCCGTGTCCTACGTTTTCCTCATCAAGGTAAAGTGGTCACGGTTGATCAAATTTCTTTCTTTAATGCCGATACTCACACGGGCAATGTACCATTCATAGCAAACACCCCACTGGGTTATGAGAATGTTGGCGTCGGTCTTTTAAAAGACTCATCGTTAATGGGAACTTTTCCCATACCACCACCACCCACTATTCCAAGCCCATTAGTTGCATCTATTAACATGATCTCTACTGTGCCTCCTAAGCTTCCAATGTCTCTTGACCCTTGGATAGTCCCTGATCCTGGAGATCATGTTCGTTTCGGCAACGTTATGCCGTTGAGTCCGGTTGAGTCTGCTTACCAAGTTATTCAATCGGCAAACCCTCTTACTTCTTCTTGTGAGGAGTTGTCTCCCGATCCTTTCCGTGTTGTTTTTCCAACTGACGAGATGATTATGTCCGTCTTGACTGACAACCCCTGGGACGATGGACATCATCGTTCCATATTGTTTCTGGAACAACAGACTCTGGAGAATTACCAACGGATTTCGACTCCGTCGACCGTTGTTGTTATTACGACTGTTCCTGGATCTACGCACGATGTGTTTGCAGAAGGGAACCTTAGTAACATTTCTCCCACGATACCCATAGATATCTCAGTGAAACCTGGAATCGTCGAGAACGTTCATATTGGAGCTCCGTGTTCTCCAAACGAAATTGTCATCTATACTTCCTTATTTAAAGAATTTCGTGACATTTTTTCTTGGACTTACGAAGAGATGCCGGGTATTGACCCATCTATTGTGGTCCATGAAATTAAGACATATCCTAGAGCCAAGCCAGTTCGTCAACGCCTCCGTCCTGTTCATCCACGTAAAGTAGCGGCCATTAAACTTGAAGTTGAAAAACTCCTTAAAGCCGGCTTTATTTATCCTGTGGAATTGACAGAGTGGGTGTCTAATCCAGTACCGATTGATAAAAAGGGTGGTAGTATACGCGTTTGCGTTGATTATCGGGATATCAACAAAGCTTGTCCAAAGGACAATTTTCCAACCCCTTTCGTTGACCAAATCGTCGATGACTGTGCCGGTAGTGAAATCTTTTCCCTCATGGATGGATTTTCTGGCTATAATCAAATCAATATAGCTCCCGAGGACCAACATAAAACGGCTTTTATTTATCCTTGGGGTACTTTTGCCTACAGAAAACTCCCTTTCGGTTTAAAGAACGCAGGTGCTACGTTTCAGCGTGCTTTGTCTTACGCATTTCATGATATCAAGCATATTGTTCAGCCCTATTTGGATGATTTGTCGGCTCACTCTTTACGTAGGGTCGATCACCCTAATCATCTCCAAGCGATCTTCGTTCGTTGTCGATTCTATCGCATTCGTCTAAACCCTCATAAATGTGTTTTTTGCTTAGAATATGGTCGTCTCCTTGGTTTCATTGTTTCACGCCATGGGATCCGGGTTGATCCTATCAAGGTCGAGGCAATTCTCAATCTACCTCCTCCTTCTTCCTTACGCCAGTTACAAAGTCTGCAGGGGAAAGCAAACTTTCTTCGTCGGTTCATCCCGAACTACGCCGAGATTACTCGAGGTTTCACACGTCTTTTAAAGAAAGACTCAGAGTTTGTATGGGATAAGATTGCCAACAATGCCTTTGAAGCTTTAAAATTGTCCCTCACAAAAGCTCCTCTTCTTTTTCCACCAGATTATAGTCGAGATTACTTTCTTTATCTAGCTCCGTCCGAGTATACCAATGGTATGGTCCTCGTTCAGGAGGATGATCACCACGATGAACATGTTATTTATTACTTGAGTCGAAATCTCTCATCTACCGAAGTCAAGTATCAACATGTTGAGAAGCTGGCCCTGGCTGCTGTTCAAGCAGTCCAACGTTTCCGTCATTATATTCTCGCTAGGAAAACTACAGTGATTTCACACTATAACCCCATGCAACACATATTGACACGTCAATTGCTGGGGGGCAAGTATTCCAAGTGGATTGTTATTCTCCAGGAGTTCGATTTGGAATTTGATCGTGCCACGTCGAAGAAGTCCCTAGTTTTCGCTGAGTTGATTTGTGACTTTCCCCACACTACTACGGAAAAGGTAGCAGTGGATTCGTTACCTGACGAGTCACTTTTCCTTATTAGTACCGATGATATTTGGTACGGAGATATCATTATATATCTTCAAACTCAAACTCTTCGGCCTACATTGTCCAGTAATGAACGATGTTGTGTTCGTTATCAAGCACGTCATTATATCATCCTTGGTGATACTCTTTACCATCGAGGTATTGATTCTGTCTTCCGGCGTTGTTTGACTTTTGACGAAGCTGAGAAAGCTTTGAATGATTTCCATTCTGGAGCATGTGGTGGTCACATGTCTGGGTATGCTACTGCTCAGAAAATTTTGCGTGCAGGTTATTTTTGGCCTTCCTTGTTTCATGACTGCATTATCGATGTTCAGAAGTGTCATGCCTGCCAGACCTATAATCAGAAGATTCGGTCGCATCCTGCTCCCCTGCATCCTGTAGTCTCAGTAGGTCCTTTCGCTAAATGGGGCATTGATTTTATGACATGTCACCCTCACTCGGCCGGGGAGCATGGTTACATTATTGTAGCTGTTGATTATTTTACTAAATGGGCCGAGGCAATGCCGACATTCGATAATACTGGGAAGACTGCAGCACTTTTCCTCTTCAACCATGTCGTTACTCGTTTTGGTGTTCCTCGGGCTATCGTTACCGATCATGGTAGTCATTTTAGAAATAATATGATGTCTGAACTTACGTAGAAGTTGGGCCTTCGTCATGAGAGCTCAACGCCCTATTATCCACAGGCTAATGGCCAGGTCGAAGCCATCAATAAGGTCCTCGTCACTATGATTCGATGGATGATAGGAATCCACAAAACCAGTTGGCACACAATGTTATTTTCAGCGTTGTGGGCATATAGGACGTCTGTTAAGTCTGCCACAGGATTCACGCCTTTTCGATTAGTTTATGGCATGGAAGCCATTCTACCGATAGAATGTGAAATTCCATCTTTGAAACTAGCTGTAGAACTTTTACCAAATATTTCTGTCGAAGAGGAACGTCTGTTGTATCTAATGCGACTAGACGAGACTCGCCGTGACGCTACTCTTGTAATAGAAGCCCAGAAGAAACGCGTTAAGGCACAGTATGACAAGCATGTCAAACCTCGTGTCTTATCTGAAGGAGATCTTGTTCTTCTGTATGAACAAGATAAAGATGTCTTAGGAGCTGGGAAATTTAAACCAATGTGGCGTGGGCCTTACATTGTTAGCAAAGTTTTGGCCAAAGGGGCATATGAGCTAGTAGATTATGATGGGGTACCTTTGAGTAAACCCAGAAATGGGTTGTACTTGAAGAAGTACTATGCATGAGTCATTTGTGCATGAAGTACTTGTATTTTTATGTATCATACTAAATGTGTGTGATTACTTTTAACTTTGAGTTTGACGTTATTTTGGTCTCTACCCTTACGATTACGTTGTGTTTGATTGCCAAATGTCGGAGTATTCACTACCTTATATTGGCTTCGCCGACGGTGCTAGCCGTAGTACTCAGAACTTAGCTTTCGCTGCCTGGGCTATCTATGCCCCAACAAACGAGCTTATATCTTTTCGAGGTGTATGTCTTGGGCAGGAAACCAACAACATCGCAGAGTATAGCGCCGTGATAGAGTTATTGGTTGATGATGTCTCTCTTGGAATTCGTTGTTTGGTTGTGCGACTTGAATCGCAGCTAGTGGTGCTACAGCTAAGTAATGTCTACTCTATTCGAAGTCCTACATTATTAAGAGTTTATTTGCGGATTTGCCTCTTGGAAAGACATTTTGATTACATAGAATATCAACACATTCCGATAAGTCTTAATACATTAACGGATGCTTTGGCTAATTACGTATTAGACAGACATTTGAACAATTTATAAATCAAACACATGTACACAAGTGTAAAGTAAGCTGGTAAAAACCATGTATATATATATAACGGTCAAAGTTTGTTTTTACAAAAATGAGTCCGAAGACCAAAATATCAAAAATGGAAGCTCATAGCTTCTACATAACGATATCATGACATCAATTATGTTCACGATAGCATGCTAAAGTCCTGGCTACTCGGCGGAGCAAACGACCCATAGAGGCAGAAACTCCCACGGTATGGCGCTGATCACGTCGTGAGATCTCCTCCAGAGGCATCTCTGGAACATCATGCATCAAGCCCTCTAAGTTTTGCTCCACAGTTAGGTAATCCTCTTCATACTGAGGGACTACAACTACTGCTTCTCCTCGCCGCTGAACAAGAGAAGTACCAGCTGGTCTGTAGGCCCCAACATCTGTGTTATCAATACAGTATTGGTGTTAGTCTTCGGAAAAATTACAAAACCAAAAACATTTAATATGATGAAAATACAAAAACATCGAAAAACTCAAAAAGTTGGTGTACTTCTTACCAATGTTTCCCCACTGCACGTCTTCAGGGAGGACAAGATCGAGATCACCTCGAAAGTCCAAGCCAGCGTATGCATAGTCCTCTATCATCACAACCTGGCCTTGGAACCAGTCAAAGAAATGATCGTCATATCGGACGATGGGTTCTGTCACATGCCTAGCCATGAGCTGGAACCAACACAGCATCCGTGGATCCCTGGGACCTGGGAAATGCCAATCTTCCTGAAGTCTGTATATGGGGACTCTCTCGCAGAAGAAGGATACTAACAGTGATCCATAACCGAATTGCTTGAGATCTCCGCGCCTACTCTTTGTCAACTGTTTTTTGAGATTGCGAAGTACTGCATCAGCCCAGTTGAAAACTCGGGGCTCAAGAAACTCAAGGGCATATTGAAAGTAGCTCTGAAGAGCCATATGTGGAGCCGCACTACTTGCCATACGAGCTATAGTAAACAGAATAGTGCGGAGAGTGATATCTGTCACTCCCCAGATAACCACCTTTCCCCTTTGTCTTTCCGCATCTGGTACGCAATATGTTCGACAGTATTCGCTCATTTTCATGCCGCCTCTACGGTTACTAGATAAACTGACGTAGGAACACCGTCTTGACAAACCGGTCAAGAAATAGATATCTTCAACATCAATGGTCAAAGTATGGATACCCACATGAAAGACCTGTTGATCCGGATCCCACATCTGAACCAAATGTTCCAATAGACGAACTTGGGCTCTCATGCCCGGTATCCGGAAGTATTTCAGGAGTCCACAATTTCTTAGAGCAGTAATAGTCTGGGGGTGATTTTCGGCAGCAGTATTATCTTCTTCATGCTCACGTTCCCTCCACTCAAGCACCATTGTGTGACTATTAACCTGCATGGAGATCATATTAAAATAATTAGTGGTCTTTAAACATGAAGAAATTGGTTTTCATTGATCAAAATATTGCACAAAATTTCAACTCTGCGCTGTTCACAGGTGAGGTATACTACACAGTGCGGGTTTCCCGCACCCTATGTTAATCTTGACTGCGGGAACATGAACTTCCCGCAGCCCCCGTATGGGTAGCCTGCGGGAATCCTTCGCGCGCATAGGGTTTCAAATTTTGACCCAAAACTTCAATTTTTCCCAATGAAATCATAAAATGAAACCATGCATAGCTAAGGAATTGAACACTTACCAGTTTGGTCCAAGCGGTTTGCGGAATGGTGCCCCGGAGCTCCCAAAAATTGGCGAGGAAGATTAGAGGTAATATGGAAATTTTTGCATTCAAAATAGTGGTTGGGTAAAAACATATGGTAAAATGAGTTGTGAAATTGTTTTATTCACTTTTTACTAGGTTAAAAGTGGGTTTTTCATTTTTATTTCATTATTTTACCCATTTAACCCTAATTACTAATGCATAAGTGAAGAAATGACTTGCAGGTGTCTAACGAAATGATTATGGATTCGGAAAACTTTTGAAGTATGGAGTGTTTATTTGATTTTCCATGGTTTTAATCTCAGAACCTCAAGTGACTTTTATCCATTCTAGCACTTGTGAAAAACTTAGAACGTGATCGAGCGTTGTTTTATCTCTTTTCCAGGCTCGATGTGGTTGCACGAAAAAGGAACCCCCCTGGAGTTGACTTTAAGCCCTTTTCACGACTCCCTAAACATGAAAAGATTGCCGAGTGACCTTGCTATTTTCACGCTCGTTAAAGTATTTGAACTTACGCATCCTCCGAGCGATAGTTTAACCCTTTTTCGGTCTCGTTGGATTATTGTACGAAAAAGGCACTGAGAGAGTTCTCTTTTAAAGTGTTTTTCCAAACTCTATAATCCTGAAAAACCTTCGAGTTTTCTATCTCTGGACTCGTTAAACAAACATTGACAGACCCGTGATGGGACCAAACCACTCCTTCTTAGGGTTCGTAAAAAATACTCCAAGGGACTCGTCCGAAGGATGAGCTTATACCAACAAGCATATGTAATCCTCTTCAAGCTTGCGTAAAAATAAAGAGGTACTTGCTAGAAATGGTGGGGGAAATTTTTTGGGAAAGGGATATGTTTCGTTTTTGAGTTAATTGGCAGTAAGTGTCGCTCTTGAACATGACACCCCCTGTTCATCATCTGAAGTTGGTTTGGGAAATCCATTTGCCTCTCATTCGATTTGATTACAAGGTCTTTTCATGCGTCGTTTTTGAGTCAATGCTGCCAAATCATTGGTCGTGTCGTCCATATGTTCTAGAGCTATCTTTTTGAAACCTCTATTGAGTCGGCCATCTGCAGTTATCTTTTCACTTTGTGTCGGCCTTCCCTGTGTCCAAAGTCCAATTGCTACATACTCTGTTTCATCATCAAACTCTGGTACTCATTTCGTGTCACTGATGGGGGATACATCAAGGCCCTCCTGTGACGAGTCTTGTTCCGTCGACTTCAGCACATTATCCGGGATTAAGACTTAGAAATCATTAAGTACCTTGAATCTTGCATACCTCAATGGAAAGTTTCTCGCTTTCGACAGTGGGTTTACATCATTGCCCTCTGATCGAAAGATTCTGTCGGGTGTTCGACATCAACTCATTTATTCACAATCGATGGATTGTACTATAGTACCTTGGGAGTCATTGACATCAATGGTGATTTCCCTCGCGCTTGTTAATGGTATACATCAATGACCGGTAATCAAGTGGTTTCTACCATGTTCGACTTCGACACATGTAATCACATGGTCAGATTCGTACTGTTAGGTGATAAGTTTGAAGACCCTGGATATATATATCCAGGTTGCGATGGAGTATGTATATTTTTTGTGACACATAGATCCACTGTGTATGGTTCGTGGCTATGTCGTCTTGATTACACATTTGTCGCACAGATCTACAGTGTATTCCGGTGGCTGTGCTATATTATGACTACATGGATCCACAGTGTATGATTGGTGGCCATGCCCTTGTTTTTTTTGATTTCATCAGTCTATGATCTGAGTATGGGAATGCCTACCTCGGAATTGATATATTTGATATTCTGTTGATACTTGGTTGTTTGCAGGTCTCTGATTAGATGTGTTTTTAGTTCTTGACACACACATGACGCTTACAAAATCTGTCAATTGTCACCGGTTCCACTCTCAGATTTTGGGGGGCATTCTGTTATCCACATTTTTGGTCATCGAGATGATGTCATGATAGTGTCATGATAATAGAAAATCAACCTCTTTATTAAGAACATTTTTCATGAGAAAGGTTACACTTGTCAGTTTCCAGAAAGCATAGTTTAAAAGATAGTTCGCAGGCTTCATATATACTCACCTGCGGGAATCCTTAATTCCCGCAGGCTGCCTTCAGCTTGACTGCGAACTTCTCGCACTGTACTTGAAGTCAGGGTGTGGACATGTTTCTAAAGAAGGAAAATGGATGAGTTCTCGATCCTTCTAGAAAGAATCTTCTAGAAGGATGAGTTGGCTTTCGAATGGTTGGCAAAATACTGACTTTCCAGATATCTTGGGATCATTCTCTATCCAAGTAACTAAGTTATCTTCTACTATATACTGAAGAGATTGCTCATGGAAAGGGTTAAGAACAAGAACAATAATAAGAAATACTAGAAGCAAGCTAGTAAGAGATTGATTGGAGAACCAGGGCAAGACTGTATGGAGGACTGAAGCTACAGCAGCAAAGGACAACAACAAAGTCATCTTATGTGGTTGATTTTCTTCATGCATGAGCAAGTGTGTGTGTCAGAACTAAAATCCATTGAAAGGAGATCTATGACATCAAGGCTCAGGTTGTATATTTCTCTTTCAGTTAATTCAATACATGAATATGTCCCTTTCCCATAATGACGATGTCATCTTATTACATGATTCCTTGATCACATGTATAGACTAGATATTGAATACATTAATTTGATTGTACTTCGATTGGTTTGTATTGTCGTGATTGGACAACACAAGAGCATTGAAGCGAAGCAAGGAACAACAGAGATTTAAGGAGAGCGTTCACAAGGTATGTCCACTATCCACTTCTCTTAGTTCGTTCAATAATCTATATCTAGGGAAAGAGTAGTATTCTGTCTTGCTTTGTTCTAGATCCAGGTGGATCTAGGGAGATTGGTCTGTGTCCGCACTCACGAATTTATCCATTAACAGTGACCCACTATTAAGAATTATGAGCAGTCAGGTCTAAGACTAGGAGGAATGTGGAAGGTCTGCATGCAGTTGGTGTTTAATTCTTGACATAAGTATCATTCATGTACTTATTTCAATCATTGTGTGTGTGCAATTATGACTCTCTGTCATGGAATTCTCTGTTGTTTAATTCTGTATATGAATTGTTATTGTTGCATGCAAGTTGTTATTAATTCCTCTTAACTCTATTCAGATGCATAATTTATTATTTAAATGTAATGGTATCAGAACTAGAAATTTGAATGTGGCACAGCCAACAAGTGGTTGGGTACGTCACAAGGTGGTATCAAAGCCCAGTTTTCAACACTGAGCTTGCATGGGCCATTTAGAAAAGCGCAAAAGTGAAATTACAGAGTTTGCAAACAAACTGTTTTACAGAATGTCAGAAAGAGTTTCATTTGAAATTTTTTGAACAAATGTTTATGGTGTTCCGTGGTAAAATTGGGGACAATCTGGAAAAATTGGGCCAAAACCCCAATTTATGTTGTTAAATTCCTGAGGAATTTGGGAAATTTGGTTCAAGGATGATTTTTTTGGACTTTAATCTTTGTCTAAGGAAATTTAGACCTGTAAGTGGTCAAATTTGAAGCTAACATATGGATATGGCCGACTGAATGAAATTGAATAAATTTAATGGTTGCAGAGTGACCATGATGAAATTGAATGAAATTGGGAAAAGGCCCCAATTTCTTGCAGCTAAATTATGACAAATTCGAAGTGAAAGAGGCGAATTTGAAAGAAGTATACCAATGTATATGTGCAGGGATTGAATTGGTTGTATTGAGTGTATTCGTAGAGCTCTAATGATTTCCCAAGAAGAAATTTCATTTTTAGGAAAAATTGAGCATTTTGGGAAATTATGGAAAACATTTAGGTCTGTTTTTGTATGTTGATGTTAGCATGACGTGGGATCCACGTGTTATATGATGTGGTGGAAGGTGACGTGTACTTCTATGATGGAATATAAATGGAGGAAAGGAGGTAGAAATGACTAAGTGTTGGAGCTATTCTTCCATGAGTTCGTGAGTCTGAAAGTCTGTAAGTCCACAATGATGGAAAAATAATCTAAGTGTTGATATTTTTCGAGCGGACTTATGAAAGAAAGAAGTAAGAACTCATAAGTCTATAAGTCTGTGAGTCGACGAGCTTTAAATTCTGCAAGTCCACAAGGATGGAAAAATAACTAAGTGTTGGAACTATGCCTCCATGAGTCTGTGAGCCTGAAAGTCCATGAGTTTGAAAGTCCACAAGTCCGCAAGGATGGAAAAATGACTAAGTGTTGGAGCTATGACTCCATGAGTTCATGAGTATGAAAGTTCGCAAGTCTACAAGGATGGAAAAATGAATAAGTGTTGGAGCTATGCTTCCATGAGTTCATGAGTCTGAAAGTTCGCAAGTCCACAAGGATGGAAAACTAATCTAAGTGTTGAGACGTTTTGGGTGGACTTATGAAAGAAAGAAGTAAGCACTTGTAAGTCCATAATTCCATGAGTTCATGAGTCCGGGAGTCCATGAGTATGCTTAGATGAAAAATAATCTAAGTGTGGGAGTTATGTTTTCGTGAGTTCGCGAGTCCGTGAGTCCGCAAATCCACAAAGAGAAAATGGTTAAGTATGGAGACTCTTCAGACAGACTTATTAAATGGAAATTTATTCATTCATGAAGTCCGTGAGTCTGTGAGTTCGCAAATATGAAAATGGTTAAGTATGGGAAATATTCAGACGAACTTATGAAAGGGAAAGTTATGCTTCCATGAGTCAGCGAGTCCATAAGTCCGTGAGTCCGCATATATGAAAATAATCTAATTATTGAGACTTTTTGGGAGGATTCATGAAAAAAAGAATTTTGATACATTATTGGAACATAATCATATGAAATTTCATATAATTGTAAATTATTAATCCTAACAAATTTTGTTGGCTACACATTTTGCAGAGTTGACAACATTTATATTAGAACAGGATCACCACAAATTTCAAAATCATGGAAGATGCACAGGGGGCTTACATCCATGAAGATGAGATCGAAGGGATGTATGTTAATATGGGTAATGAAGGTACGAATTCAAATGGACATGTAGAAGGTAAGGAAGGAAGCATGAAATTGATAGAGACTATAAAAAGTCTGCAAAAGGATGTCCAGAATTATAAAATTGATAATGAGAAGCTTATGAAAGTCAAGGAGCAACAGGAAGGATTCAACATCAAGTTAATGTAGATCTTGGAAAAAATAGATAAAAATATGGGTAAGGAGAGTGAGTCAAACAGATTAAGGAGTCACGAGTCCCATGATGAGAGGAGAAGAACAATAAGTGTTGGCAGGCATCACCATCACTCCCCAAGGCATACAACTAAGAGAGCACACATAAGTTAAAGTCCAGCCCCTATCTGGAAATAGAAGGACAGGTCTGCAGTAGATGAGCTATAGGGGGAAATGAACAAAATCAAGCCTCCTACATTTGATGGTGAGCAAAAGAAGGATGAGGATGTAGAGACATGGCTGCTAGGCATGAGAAAGTATTTTCAATTGCATAACTACTCTTCACAAGCAGAAGGAAGAATTTTCATCTATCAACTCAAAGGAAAAACATCAATGTGATGGGATCAATTTCTGTAGGTGCAACAGATTAACGAGGAGAAGGTCACTTGGAGGGAATTCAAGAGGTATTTCCAAAAGAAATACTTGAATAAGAAATACTACTATAATAACATGAAGGAGTTATTTGAACTCAAGATTGGGAATATGACCATAGATGAATATGAAAGGAGGATTTTAGAATTGCTCAAATATGTTTCTTTCATCAAGGATGAACAAGTTAAGATTCATAGGTAACTAAGTGGAATTCCATCATTTATCAGTGATAAGATACAATGTTATGATCCCAATACACTAGAGGAAACTATAAGAAGAGATGAATTCCTTTATGATCAGTTTAAAGGAAGAGAAACTTACCAAAAAGCCTAGGAAGACAAGAAGAAAAGAAAGATGGAACAAAGGAAAAAGGGAACTAAGCCACCATTCCTCATAAATAATACTCAAGGACATATAGCTTCTAAAGAACCCAAAATGACTGAAACATTGGGGTAAAGACCAATGCATCCACCTATCTAATGTTGGGGTTGTAAGGGAGACCATATGTATCGAGATTTCCCTCACAGAGGTGAAAAAAGTGAGGAATTTTCACATTATACAACATGATGATATAGTGGAAGACATGGACATAAATGTACCTAGTATCTACGCAGCCTTGGATAACAAGAAAGTTAAGTTCCAGTGGCATATGGTCGAAGTTAAAGGTAAGATCAACAACCAACACATTGCCATCCTAATTAATTCTAGGGCTAGTCATAATTATCTAGATCCTAAGATACTGAAAAGGTTTCAATTGCCAATAAGCAATCTTGGAGCACATTGGTTGATTTAGCTAGCCACGGGAGAAAAAAGGAAAATTGTTGAGATGGTTAAGGCATGCCCAATGGACATGAATGGATTGAGCACCAGGGAAGATTTGAACATCATACCTTTAGGTTCCTATGACTGCCTAATTGGTATGTATTGGTTGGACCAACATCATGTTGTCCTAGACTGTTATAATAAGGAATTTACTTTCTTGGATGATAAAGGGAATTTAAGGATAGTATAAGGAATTCCCAGAGTAGTAGCCCTCAAAGAAATTTCAACCTTGCAACTAGAGAAAAGTTATAAGAAAGGGTGTCAAATATTTGCAACACATATGGAAGATATACCTAAAGATAAGGTGTCAAATATTGAAGATTATGCAGTCCTAAAAGAGTTTGAAGATGTATTCAAGGAAATACCAGGATTTCCACCCAAGAGAGGTATTGACTTCCCCATCAATCTGGTGTCGGGATCAACTCTAGTATCTAAGAATCCTCACAGGATGAGTACACCAGAGCTAAAGGAATTGCAAATGCAACTAGAATAACTTTTGAAAAAAGGTTACATACGCCTAAGTGTGTCACCTTAGGGTGCCCCAGTACTATTTGTGAAGAAAAAGGATGGAACATTGAGACTTTGCATTGACTTCATAAAATTGAACAAGGTAATTGTGAAGAACAAGTATCCTTTGCCAAAGATAGATGATCTCTTTGATCAGTTGAAAGATTCAAAGATATTCTCCAAGATTGATCTCAAGTCAGGCTATCATCAGGTAAGAATTAAAGAAGAAGACATTAGTAAGACTGCCTTTAGAACAACGTATGGCCATTATGAGTTCACAGTGGTACCATTTGGTTTATCAAATGCACCAGTCATATTCATGTGTTTAATGAATGACATTTTCAGGGATTACTTAGATAAGTTTGTCATTGTCTTCTTGGATGACATTCACATATATTCTAAGTATGAAGAAGAGCATGAGCAACACTTGAGGATGGTATTATAGGTATTGAGGGAGCATTGATTGTATGCCAAACTGAGCAAGTGCTCATTCTATCAGAAGCAAATTCATTATTTGGGCCATATCATTTCACAGGATGGGATAGTAGTGGATCCAAAAAGATAAAGGCCATTGAAGGATGGCCAACACCAAAGAATGTCTCGGAGGTGAGGTCATTCATGGGCCTTGTAGGATACTATAGGAGATTTATTGAAGGATTATCAAATATTGCACACCCAATCACTTCCTTGCAAAAGAAAGGTGTGAAGTTTGCGTGGAATTTAGATTGTGAAAGGAGTTTCCAACACTTGAAACATTTATTAACAAGTGCTCCAATACTAAAGATTTTTTATCCAAATGAAGACTTCATAGTATGCATTGATGCATGTAAAGAAGGGATTGGGGGATTCCTTTGTCAAAATGGGTATGTGGTGTGCTATGCATCAAGGAAATTAAAAAAGCATGAAAGGCACTATGCTACTCATTATTTGGAATTGGAAGCTATAGTGTTTGTCTTAAATATGTGGAGGCACTACCTCATGGGAAAAAGATTTGAGTTGAGAATAGACCATAGTGGTATGAAATATTTATTTGGGCAACAAACTCTAAATGCCAGGCAAAGTAGGTGGTTAGAATTCCTCAGTGAATACGACTTTGATATAAAACATATCAGGGGGAGAGAGAACAAGGTGGTAGATGCACTCAACAGAAGAGTGCATGAGATGCATGTTACAACCATTAGCATGTATCAATCATATTTAAAAGATAAAATTTTAGAGGATGCAAAGTCATATTTGAAGTACATGGAAATAAGGATAAAATTATAGCAAGGTATTTTGCAGCAAAAAATTGAAGAATATAAATTGGAAAAAGTTGACATTCTCATGTATAGGGGCATAATTTATGTATCAAATTCTCAAGAATTGAAAAATATGATTTTAAAAGAAATTCATAATGTGCCTTATTTTGGGCACCTGAGTTAATAGAAAACTATTGCAGTTGTCAAGAGCCAATATTATTGTCCGGGGATGAAGAAATATGTTGCAGATTTTGTTTCCAAATGTTTGGAATGTTAAAAAGTCAAGGTTGAGCACATACACATAGCTGGTTTGCTACAACCATTACCATTCCTGAGTGGAAATGGGAAGTTGTAACAATGTATTTCAACACCAAACTTCCCATAACAAACAAGCAGCATGATTCTATCATGGTAGTGGTGGATAAGCTTACTAAAACTACCCTCTTTATTCCAGTAAAACTCACTCAAAAGGAAACTGATATTTATATGAGGGAAATAGCTCAAATATATGGTATACCCAAAACTATTGTGACTGACAGATATCCAAAATTTACATCAAATTTTTGGAAGGGATTATTCAAAGGATTTGGGGCCAACCTAGACTTTAGCACATCCTATCATCCAAAATCAGATGGGAAAACAAAGAGAGTAAATAAAGTGATTGAAGATATATTAAGGATGTGTGTGATGGATAAACCATCCAAATGGGAGGATTACTTTCATTTGGTGGAATTTGCTTATAACAATGGGTATCAAGAATCCCTAAAATGAGCCCATTTGAAGCTTTGTATGGAAAAAAGTGCAACACACCAGTAAGTTGGGACAACCTCACAGATAGAGCAGTGGTTGGGCCAGAATTACTCAGGAATCTGGAAGAGAAAATGACAAAAATAAAATATAATTTAAAGGTTGCCCAGGATAGGAAGAAAATCTATGTAGATAGAGACAAAACCCACAAAGAATTTAAAGTGGGTGACCATATGTTCTTAAAAGTAAAGGCCAAGAGAAGTTCCTGAAATTGGGAAATTGTCCAAAGCTGGTAGCTCATTATTGTGGGCCATTTGAAATACTAGAAAGGATTGAGCCTATAGCATACATGCCTTCTTTACCTGCATCAATGTGTATTCATAATGTATTCCATCTATCATTTCTTAAAAAGTATGTACCTGATGCTAATCATGTCATTGATTAGAATATGAATCAGGTGGAGCAAGAAGGTGCCTTTCAAGTGCATCCAGTGTGCATATTGGATTGAAAGATCAAGTAGCTCCGAAATCGATCCGTAGAGCTAGTAAAAGTCCAATGGACCTTGTAAGGTCCCGAAGATGCAATGTGGGAACATGAGGATTTTATGCGGGCATAGTACCCACATCTTTTTGACAACTTTTGAAGTTTTAATTGTATGTGTGTATATATATTGCATCGAGGACAATGCATAAATAAGGGGGATGAGAATGTAATACCCCTAGATCGAACCCCAATTGTACATATAAATGTAATGAATGTATAGGCTGGTGATCCAAGATATTTTGGGCCAATTTTCCTGTGAGGTTATTAGGCTGGAGAGCCTAGATGCTAAAGGCCAATGAGCCTATTTTTGTAATATGTAAACACTCATATTATTAATAAAGTATACCACTGTTGTAGACCGACCTACAAATGAGTATGGGGGGATAAAATACACTAGAAAAGGAAAAGGGGGCTAAGAGTCTAGGGAAAGGAGGCTAAGCTTGGGGGGCTTAAGCCCAAAATAATATTATATTAATATTATTTTAATAGTTCTTAAAAATAAAATGCATGATTATATCCTAGTTCCAAAGAGGGGAGACAAGTCGGAGTTCCCTTGGATGCCATGTGTCTTAAAGGACACATGCATATATAATCGTGGGGATAGTGTAATTTCCCATATTTTGGGGGGGAAGATGATTATGTTGATTCCTTGGTGGAAAAGGAAACTGGAAATCGTACCTTACAGTACTGGACTACAACGAGGAACTATACATGTATTGGTTAACTCATGAGAGAGATTGAAGAAGTGGGTTGTCAGGCCCGTAGGATGGAAGAAGTGAGTTGTCAAGCCCGTGAACGTTCTCTCCAGGTGAGAGGACTGTTGGGAATTGATTTTCCAAGGTGCCAAGCTGCAGCTACAGGGCTTTGAGACTTCATGTCTGCCTATTGCTGAAGCCTCAGAAGGGAAGTGGGGCAACTGAAGGACTGTTGAGTAGAGAAGGGGCACACTTCCCGGGGTAGGAAATGCATGTGGGGAATGAGAGATTGTAGGCTATTAGTTTGAGTAGGCACTTCTGTCTAAGTTTGTATGTTGTTAAAGAGACCTTAGCCTGGGTTAGAAACACTTACCCTAGTGGAATATATCTCCAGCTCGGGGGTGACCCACTACTGAGAATTATGAGCAGTGTGGTCTAAGGCTGGGAGGAACGTGGAAGGTCTACATGCAGCTGGTGTTTAATTCCTAAGATAAGTGTCATTCATGTACTTATTTCAATCATTGTGTGTGTGTGTGTGTGTGTGTGTGTGTGCAATTATGACTCTCTATCATGGAATTCTCTGTTGTTTAATTCTATATATGAATTGTTATTGTTGCATGCATGCTTTTATTAATTATGCTTAACTCTGTTTAGATGCAGAATTTTTTATTTAAATGTATTGGTATCAAAAATCAAAATTTGAATGTGGCACAACCAGCGAGTGGTTGGGTACATTACAGGAAATAAGATCTCCATGCCCAAGATGAAAATATTCTCGAAATCGAACCATGAAGAATCTGTGGTTGAACCTCATCTCACGAAACCAATCCTAAAAAGGGAGTAATGGACCCGGTCCCACCTTGTAGGAGGACATGGAGAAACCAACACTTCCTGGTCATAGGCTATAAATGGGAAACCAATGACCATGCATAAAAGTATTGTAATCTTAGGGGAAAAGTGGTATGGTTCAATGGTTCATACTACTATGCCCTAGATGGTTCCCATTAAGTGATCGGGTGGAAAATAATTGTATAACAACCAATCAGGAGGATTGGAGTGCAAAAGTGGTAACAAATCCAGGGAGGGAATATGAGCCACTTCTAGTGTGGGAGGAAAATATGCTTCTAGGACACATTGGAGTGGGTGAGAATACCTCCTTCGCTAAGAGGGAGTGTTTATGTTTTGTAGCTTCAAGAGGTATTCCCACTAGTAGCCATGGTGTCAAGCATGTGGGAATCTTCATTGAAATCAGATTACACCTTTGTTTTAGTGAAAACGCCCTTGGGATGAAGCTAGGGATTCATGGGCTTGATGATGGGCTTTGTGGGCTTGTGTTGGGGCTTCACACCCACAAGGAGGAATAAAATATTCTAATTTAATATTGAGTTTTGGTGAAGGGATCCTTAGAGTAAGCTAAGGGCTTCTAAACTTACATTAGACTCCTAAAAAATGAGAGGAGGAGATTGTGACATCTCATTGTGACATTATGGAGTTAGAATAAGTGAGTGAGCACTTGTGCTAAGAGGCTTGGTGATTTTAGCAAGGGAATTTCTGTAACTTTGGAAAATCTGGCCTAGGGTTATGGATATTCTATTTTCTATTCTCGGTAGGGAAAACACACTTGTGAGGTGAAGGTCGCATGTGTAGAAGACAACCGTAGAAGGGAATAAATTGCACGAGTGGTACGAATTGTACGGAAGTGTTTCCATACACGTACGTGTGTTTGAGTGGAAACAAACGCGTATGTATGCAATTTTTAGTGGAGACAGTCGCGTATGTATGTAGGTCACAATGGAGATAGTCGCATACATTCGAGGTTGTACAACTGACATCACTAGGACATACAGGTACAACTGGAGTAGATTTGTAAGTTGGGATTTGTCTCGAGCATTTTGTTGATTTTGTGGTTTTAGAGAGGACTGGTTTTGTCCTCAGATTTGGTGATTTTGTGACAGCTGAGAGCGTTGATTTTTCACTTCGAAATTTCTGAATTTGAAAGTTTACAGAACAAAAAATTGTGTCTCATGTGTATGGATGATTTATCTCTAATCTTGTTGTTTCTATTGTTGTAATTTTTCAGTCAATAATTTCAATGGAAAATCGTTCATTGATAACAACTAGGATTTATTGTTTGTATCACTTGGAAGTAATTTTTAGATATAAAATTAGTTGGTCATGNTTATACATTTATCTCATTTATGCCCCACCCCCACCCTCATGACCTTTAAATCGGGAAGATAATTAGACTCCACAACCAACACCACTCCGTTGTAGGAGGGGGAAACTCCCCCTCCCTTACCCGATGCCATAGGGGTGCACCGAATCACACACAAAAAAAGTAGTTGTAGTTGTCAAACCCTAACCTTAACAAAGCTCTGATTTCATTTAGATGCTCCAATGAAAACCACATTATCATAAATAATAAAGGACACATTTATAAATTTTTAAACATAAATCACTAATTATAATTAGCACTCCAATTTATGAGTATTTCACAAATCAACATTATGTAACAGTTATTGTAGAAATGAATATCTCAGGCCTCGATGGAGATTCATTGGCAGATGGAGCACTAGGTTTTACAACTTTCTCCGAGACAACCTCTACTCTGGCAGTCTCGGTCAATGGGACCGATGGAAATGATGAGCGTGGGAAAAAATGGATCCCCACAGGTTGTACAAGTTATTGCAACTCCCTAGGCATGGATAAAGGTACCTAGAAGAAATTCCCAAGTGCTCAGGAAGTGAAATAGTACTATAGCTATCAAATATATCCACAACTTGCATGCATATTAATAAAATTGAACTATTAGTACCAACTAGTAAAATTCAAAAACATAAACACAAACAATTTGTTAATTATACGATATTTAACTCTACACATGATACCTATGACGCAGGTGACTTGTCCATCCTAGATGAACATTCCCTGACATCACCTAGTCCTAAATCTTGTAGAAACATGAGAACATTAAAAATTTGAGGATGCCATAAAATAAATAAATGACTATGGTGAATTTATCATATGTGACACATACCTGCATGTGGGGTGCACCCAATGAACATGCTTCCTTTACTGCCACATCAGTGGTGAGGCTAGGAACTAATGCATCCATCGATGTAGAGGGTCTACTGCTATGGAGTAACAATTTAAAAACAACATAAATAAATATCAATATAAATACACATAATACAAAATAAATATAAATAGACATAACGACGAAGAACATAAAAAGGGTTATGATACTAACCTCCTCCATGAAGCTATATTGTCCACTCGGCTCTATAGGCCCATAACATGTATGCCCATAGCTCGAGCATATGTGAGGTTCACATGGATGACTGCTATGTCCATGTGCCCTCTCCTCACTGTAATCTGTTGTGCATGTTGAACCTCCAACCCCTCTATCAATGTCACTGGTTGACACCTCCTGCCCAGATAGTGCAACAAATCTACTGTGTTGCACTAGGCTACGAGTCAATGATGAAATGATTAGCTTCACCTATTGCAAGCTCTATGCAATAGAAGAATGATGGGTAGGGGGGTCAGGCCTTCACCTATGGGGACGAGAACCTAACACAGGGTCGCACATGACATGCTCTTGGTCTTGTGTGGACCCTAGACCCACCCCTTGGAAGTCTCAAATGTCAAAGTAGTTGAAATTATTACCAAAAATAAATTGAGCCCATAATTTTCTCAGAAAATATAAGGGTATCTCCCTGTTATTGCAGGGAGGTTTATCAAAAACCATATACAACCTATCCATTCAATTTTGACTAATCTAGGGATGGATGCACTAGTCCATGGAGATGTGTTTCCTGTTCAATGGTAGTTCTTGTTCAGTTCTAGGATCCCTAAAAATAGAAAATAATTGTGGTTTTGAAATGCCCAAGTCTTTGACTTGGTTTCTAACTAAACTAGTTCTATAGTACTCATACATTCTTTCCCTATAATTAGAAATAGAGGTCAATTTCCCTTAGTGTTGATGGGCGAAATTGACCATCCGTCAACTGAGAGAGTGGAACCGGTTCGGGGTTGTCTAATAACCCAAGTCGTTTGGAATGAACCACCCTGACGGGTTTAGCGGCTCCGTTAGCCGATCTAAGGTCCTAAGAAAACAAAAAGAAAACTAATCTAACTAAAAATAAAACAAACTAAATTAATCAACAATAAACAAAACTAACTAATAAACTAATCTAATTAAAACTAACTACTAAACAAACATAAACTAAAACTAATTATTAAAGCAATATAATCTAATTATTAAAGAAATATAACTTATTCACAAAATGTACAATATTGACAATTTACAGATTTAATTAAAACCTGAAAAACTCATTAATATTCTGCCCTAAGACAGAGGAAGGTATTTTTGATTTTTATAATTTTATGAACAAGAAAAGAAACAGAAAAGTAACTAAACTAAATTACTAATAAATATACTAAACAAATAAATAACAAACTGACCTCGAAACGCTCCAGGTTTGTCCTGTGTGTGAAGACTGTTTTAGCAGATCAGAGGAAGAAAACTTGCACCAAATAATCCAGAAGCTTCCCGTAAACGATAGCTGCAATGCTCTTTGAGTTTGTTTACAGGACAAACAAGACATAAAAATCATAACAATTATATGATTTAAAAATCTCCACAATTAGGTAAACCTGTTATGCAAAGACTTATACAGAATAATCCAATTGATTAAGAAGAGAAATCTGTCATTCATAAACTGAATCAAGTAATTGCTATGTTTTTAAATACTGGAAGAAATCAGACATGGATCATATTAATTAATTCGTATCATTTGCAAAAGACTAAGATAGCTAAAGTAGTCATTAATCAAATGCAAACTGATAACATAAACATGAAACAAAAGATTGATATTATGAAAAGCTAAAGCTGTAGCAGAACATCAATTTCTGTCTCAGTCTCTATTAAATATCCATTATCCTGGTTCTCCCATAAGCGAGGATGATCCTTATTAAAAAAATAATAAGTATTTATAAGTTTTTTCACACGGTAAAACCTCCCTGTGGAAGTTATCACATTGTTTACATAAATCTGGGAAGATATTCCCAATTTTAACTAAACTAAGTAACTACAATAAAACTAAAACACCCAAATATCTCTTGAACTGCCCAACATGCCCCATGCAATTCAAATTTACCTTAAACAGGTCAGAAATGGACAAGTTAGAGAGATATTTTATTAATAAAACAATAAAAATCTAATTCTATAGACTAGCTACAGAATCATGCGATTCTGTAGCTAGTCTAAATAAGATACAGAATCAGCATTGAGATTAATTCAAATCTTTTTGAAAAAATTAAATTTTATCATCATCCATGAACTATTTGAAAACGAATCATTTAGTTTGAAATTATTATACCATTCGAGATCAAACATGATCCACATCATTCAACCGAATACAGAGATAGGAATACTTTGTTTCGATTATTATCATAAGTCGGGTGAATGAAACCATATGGAACAACACCGTAATCGTTTCTCAACAAATCGAATCCATCAGTTATAAAATTGTTTTGATATTCAATAAAACAAATCACAAACACTTCGTTATACTTGTCTTATCAACAGGAGAAATATTCGAATCGAACAGGATTATTTTCAAATCATGATAACTATATAGCAAGCGATTTAGGCTGTGAGCGAATTCAAACCATAACTGACTCATAACTGCCCACAAACAAAATCGTAACAGGATCAATCAAACAGAGTTTGTTATAGATATCAATCATTTATCATTGCACAGTGAGCAAACAAGATCGATTTTCCTTTACCAAAATCGTTCCAATCAAACGAATTATAACTGGGTTTGACCAATTCGTTTTATAAAAAATCAAACAGAGCATCAATTACAATCAGACTCCAACTCATCAAATAATCTTGCCAACTCAAGAAATAGAAAAGGTTTTAACACATTCATTATGAATCAAAATCGTTCCATGATTCGGGTGTGCATGCACAGGCTAAAATGAGCATATTGTTTTTATAAAAACAGAGTCATTCCAATTGAAACCGAACAGAATTACATTCTTGTTCATAGAAGATTACACGACACAACAAATCATAACAACCAAATCGTTTACCAACCATAGCATATGGATCATAACGAAATCAAATCCAGACGAATCGTATTCTAAATTGAGCGTGAAAAACTTCCTGTTGGGAGTGGATACAAAATGAATCGAATTGAACACGAACCAACAATTTCGTTAACTCCATCAGGCAGATAACCAAATCAAATCCAAATGAAGAACCATTCAAATCCAATAAAAATCTATGAGCAAATCATACATCAAATCGAAATTCCTTCTATTCTTATCAAAACGATACCATGTACAGGATGACCACCATATGACAGAGGCATTTGGATGAATGACTGAGCTATAAAACTGAATTCAAATCATTATATCAACCTAGATTATTTACAAAACAAAAAGATGTCAAAACCATACCTGTATAGCGACAAGGCTGCTTGATTATGCCAATTTGGAATTTACAACAGCGATGGTTGATTCCACGTTTTTGAAAAGGATGGAGCCGGTTGTCTTTTTATTTTTATCTATTGCTTGGAGCTTGGCCTTTTGACTGGTTATCACTACAATTTGATCTTCCAGTGATTGAATCTTTGATTGGAGTATAGGAAAATCAATGTAATATCGTTTTAACCATGAACTGCATTGGTGACAGGGTCACTGTGTGGGTTTAGAAAGAGAAGGCGAGGGGTTGGCTAAATGAACGAGGGTTTCACGAGGAAATTTAATACCCGGGTAGTTAGGGTCATTCTTTAGGCAGGGGGAAGGTTCGATACAAAATCATAAGGGGGCTCGGGACATAAACCCTGCGAGTAGGAGTACTCGCTGGCCAGAAAACGTTCAACATCGGAATCAGAATCCTCACATAGGATGATAGGGTTGGACTCGGCAGAGGGTTTCGGTTTGTTTCTGGCCATTCTCGAAATGAGTCGGGCATTCCTTTTCCCTTTGGCATTGGCAGTTAGGTTTGCCTTGGGTTTTTTTCTCATAGGCTTTTTAATGGCCTTTGCACTCTTAGTTAGGGTGTCGGGTAAGTCAAAACCAGGGTCGACCGAGGGTTTAGGCAGTAGGAGATGCAAGGGTACAGGCGGTTCAGCCTTGGTTTCAATTACCACAGGTTTATCAACCTGTACAGGGTCTGTGTCCTCAAAGACATTACGGGCGATGAAAGCCTTCCAACTATCACCATGCAAACTCAAATGATAAACAACAATGAACTGAATAAGCCCATGGTGGAACAGGCTGTTGTCAGCCTTCTGCCTCTTAAACGTTTTCGACATTTTATACAGGCTATTATGAAAGTAGAAAGGCATGTTTAAAGGATACCCTATAAACATCATCAGCAAACGCAAGTGGTAGAGGAACACAAATCCGTATCGACCTTCACAGGTCACGAACTGCTTGACTAGCATTAACAAGTCGTCCCATCGTGGTTTGATCATAGATATAGGCATACCTCTGTCACAAGAGGTGACTTTGCGCGATAGAAACAACAATGTCCATGGAACTTCCTCAACCTTGCAATTCTTAAACCAACGTTGTCCCGAGGTAGGTAACCCTGTAGCTGAGCTGATAAACTGTTCATCGATCTCTGACTCTATGTCACCCACCTTGGATCAACAACCATCGAAAGTCATGACAAACTGTCGTGCTACACAAAGGTTAAAACCCTCAAATTGTTGTATAAAGGGTAGCCACCCATTTTCCTCCAGGTCTCTGCGGGCATTGTCAAACATTAACAGGGCTTGGTTGCCATTGGGCTCAACTCGCACGACTGGTGCCATGGAGCTGGATGCATGGTAAGCGAAGGGTTTGGATCACCAACACACACAAGAGCCGAGCTACCTGAGCTAATAGAAATGAACGAGAAAAAGGGATAGGCATAAATGTAAGCATGTGAAGGTGGTGGAGTCTGCCATGCAAAATATTCATTATCCAAGTACAACCGCCGATTTACATAGCTGTTCAATCCATAATAGTAGTTCAACCATTGAGTCATGTGCCCAACTAATGAAATAAAATGTGTATACCAATGCGTGCAAACGTTATGCCATAGTGTTTAAACACTCGACTTATAAATCAAAACCAAAATCAACTATCCGCCAATGTATCAACTCATATAATCAAAATTTTAACCAAGGTGCCAAACGATATTCATGTAGTCGACAAGCCAAAAGTTATGAAAAGATTAACATAGGGATTATATCAAAAGACATATATATATATAAAATTTAATCATAGCCCCTATGCATTTTCATAGAATCAATGATCAGACAAGTCATATAAAGTGAAAATCCAAATGCTAAATGCCTTACAAACTCAATAAAACCAAGTTATACAATCAATCGAAGTATGAGAACCAATTGGAGGATCTTGCCAGTTGTTTAATAATCAATAAAAGGTAAGCGCAATAGGCATAACGACATAAGAGATATTGATAGTTTAGATAATGATCGAAATATGACTTCGAAAGGAGAAGTTTTCACGCTTACAGTCGTGAAAACTTGATGAAGACAAATGTGCAAATGTCGCAAGAAATAAAAATGTCGTTTATTTGAAAATTGCGACGAAAATTTGATGTTTGCAAGACATAGGTGTACGCAGCTTATAGGATCATAAAAAAGTGAATTGGCTACCAATAGTGGCGACACACTGGTAGAAGCAGTTATCTCTGCAAAATAAATAAATTCAGATTAGGACAGCAAAGATAATTCCAATTCAAAATTAACAACCAGAAAATCGTACAAACATCATCTTTAACCATCTTTTCCAGCAGTGTTTCAAAAGATGAAAACCGATAACAAACTTAAGATCAGCAAGTCACGATATTAAAGATAAAATCTCTGATACTGTTGGCATGGCCACTGCTACCAGCAGGCGTCCATAGCCTCACCAGGGTTGCCATTTAACCCACTCTGACATCTGTATCCTGCCAAGAAGTTCTGGATCAAAATAAAGGACATTAAAGAGGTTTCATTTTTGCAAGTTTTCATACATCCGACATTGCTTCGCTGCCAACAGGCCTGTTCAGTACCCCGACGAAGTTGTCTTGGAACCATGCATGCATTTACCGGCTGCCAGCAGACCTGTTCAGTATCCCCGCGGGTTTACAAGCACTTCCCACAGCTCTTATTCATAATTTTTTTATTTTATTTTTTTAGATATATATTTGAGCAGGGTGACGCTGAAAATCTTGATATTTTAACATATTTTTTTAGACCTCATCAGAATTTTTTTTAGAACTGTCTTTTATTTAGATCCAGAGATGTTTTATTTACAAAAACAACTTCCTAAGACAGGGAGACATCTTCTGAGTCATTCCTTTATGGAAAAGGGACAACATAAAAAGATAATAGATGATCATGACAAGCTTTGCTCAAAGATTGAAATCAATCAACTTCTTTTAAAGCACAAATTTTTTCAACACAGCTATAAGTTTCAGAAATATGCCATTAATGTTTGTACAAATTTTTCAGAAGGAATTTTAGCGAAGGAATTTTCTATCATCTTTGTCTGAATAGATCAGTGTACAGGTATGTGTATTTTTCAAAAAACACAAACTGATAAATTCAAATCAAAATCAAAACAAAAAAAACAGAAAGCAAACTAAAACGCAAACAAAAATAAAATATATACATAATATACAAGGATAGTTATCAAGCAAAGTATCTTTTCAGGGCTTGGCCATTCACAGAATAGGTGTTAAGTTGCCCTTCAAGATTTTGCAATCGAAAGGAACTAGGACCCAACTTTTCAGCAATTAAAAACGGTCCAAGCCATAAGTTTTGAAATTTAGAGTGCTCACCCTTTCCTTCGTGTGGTTTGTCCCACTTCAAGACGAGATCACCTACTTCAAGATTCCTATCAGAATCGAACCAACTTTTAACCAATTGTTGATGTTGATCTAACTTACGCTTAGCTTGGGCTCTTACCTCTTCCAGCTTCATCAAATCATTAATTCGGTTTTCTAAAGGGGGACAATCTTCTTCTAGGACTTTTCATGACAATTGAAGCGAAGGAAGAAGAATGTGAGGTGGAAGAATTGCTTCTCTGCCATAAACGAGAAAAAAGGGGGAGTTACTTATAGAATCTTTTGGCGTTACCCTATCATCCCACAGCGCGTTCAGCAGCGCATTGTGCTAATTTTTTTGATTTTCAACCACGGTTCTCTTGATAATTTTAATTAAGTTCTTGTTTGTTGATTCTACTAATCCGTTGCCCTAGGGGTAGTAACTAGCAGAATAATTCATCTTTATTCCTTTTTCCAAAGCAAACTCGCTCATCTCAAGAGAAGAAAAGTATGAAGTGTTGTCAAAGAATAGACAGCCAGGGATACCGAAATGAGTGATAATATTTGAGTTTAAAAAGGCGATTACCTGACTGGTGTTGACAGTTCTTAACACAACAGCTTTAGACCATCGATTAAAGTAATCTATGGTTGTCACAATATACTTGTGTTGTTGCAAGGACGGAGGGTTAATTGGACCTATAATATCAGGGCCCCATTGCTGGAAAGGAGAATCTACTGAAATGGGTTGCAAGGGAAAGGTTGGTTTTTGCAACTGCCCTGATGCTTTTTGACAGATGATACATTTACGACACAAGGCATGGGCAACCCTAAAAAGCGTGGGCCAGTAGTAACCATCTCTTAAAACCTTATGAGCAGTGGTGTCACCACCGAAGTGACCACCAGCTTCTCCTGCATGCAACTCGAGCAAGACTTTTTTTGCTTCGTCCTTTTCAAGATAGCGCATCAGTATGCCGCCAAAATTCTGATGAAACAGTACACCGTTAACCAAATGAAAGGAGGCAGACTTTAGCCTCAACGCTCTTCTCTTGGTGGGGTCAATATGACGGGGAGCTGACCCATGTTCAAGACAGAACCTAATATCTTCGTACCAAGGACTAACGAGGTTTTGTGCACAACAGATCAAACTTTAATTGCTTTGTCCTAGGTTTGACGTATCACTATCTTCTTGCTGTCCTGTTTCCGAATCAACAACCAACTTACACAACCCTTGGCCTCTCACAATCTGAGCTAGGGTGATTTCTAAGTCATACTCCTGCAAGGAGGTGACCCAGTTAGCTCTCTTTTCTCCTAACTCCTTATGCACTAACAAGTTCTTTACGGCAGGGTAGGGGACAATGAATTTCGTCCTTGACTTCAAAAGATAGGACCGGAAATGCTTAACTGCTTTGAAAACAACGTAGGCTTGTCGATC
>JASDQU010374727.1:50991-63775 GCA_032191745.1 Picea mariana
AAACTAACTACTAAACAAACATACACTAAAACTAATTATTAAAGCAATATAATCTAATTCTTAAAGCAATATAACTTATTCACAAAATGTACAATATTGACAATTTACAGATTTAATTAAAACCTAAAAAACGCATTAATATTCTGCCCTAAGACAGAGGAAGGTATTTTTTATTTTTATAATTTTATGAACAAGAAAAGAAACAGAAAAATAACTAAACTAAATTACTAATAAATATACTAAACAAATAAATAACAAACTGACCTGGAAACACTCCAGGTTTGTCCTGTGTGTGAAGAATGTTTTAGCAGATCGAAGGAAGAAAACTCGCACTGAATAATCCAGAAGCTTCTCGTAAACGATAGTTGCAATGCTCTTTGAGTTTGTTTACAGGACAAAGAAGACATAAAAATCATAACAATTATATGATTTATAAATCTCCACAATTAGGTAAACCTGTTATGCAAAGACTTATACAGAATAATCCAATTGATGAAGCAGAGAAATCTGTTAGACATAAACTGAATCAAGTAATTGCTATGTTTTTAAATATTGGAAGAAATCAGACATGGATCATATTAATTAATTCCTATCATTTGCAAAAGACTAAGATAGCTAAAGTAGTCATTAATCAAATGCAAACTGATAACATAAACATGAAACAAAAGATTGATATTATGAAAAACTAAAGTTGTAGCAGAACATCAATTTATGTCTCATTCTCTATTAGATATCCATTATCCTGGTTCTCCCACAAGCGAGGATGATCCTTATTACAAAAATAATAAGTATTTATAAGTTTTTCCACAGGGTAAAACCTCCCTGTGGAAGTTATCACACTATTTACATAAATCTGGAAAGATGTTCCCAATTTTAACTAAACTAAGTAACTACAATAAAACTAAAACACCCAAATATCTCTTGAACTGCCCAACATGCCCCATGCAATTCAAATTTACCTTAAACAGGTCAGAAATAGACAAGTTAGAGAGATATTTTATTAATAAAAAAATAAAAATCTAATTCTATAGACTAGCTACAGAATCATGCGATTCTGTAGCTTGTCTAAATAAGATACAGAATCAACATTGAGATTAATTCAAATCTTTTTGAAAAAATTAAATTTAATCATCATCCATGAACTATTTGAAAACGAATCATTTAGTTTGAAATTATTATACCATTCGAGATCAAACAGGATCCACATCATTCAACCAAATACAGAGATAGGAATACTCTGTTTCGATTATTATCATAAGTCGGGTGAATGAAACCATATGGAACAACACCGTAATCGTTTCTCAACAAATCGAATCCATCAGTTATAAAATTGTTTTGATATTCAATAAAACAAATCGCAAACACTTCGTTATACTTGTCTTATCAACAGGAGAAATAATCGAATTGAACAGGATTATTTTCAAATCATGATAACTGTATAGCAAGCGATTTAGGTTGTGAGTGAATTCAAACCATAACTGACTCATAACTGCCCACAAATAAATCGTAACAGGTTCAATCAAACAGAGTTTGTTATAGATATTGATCGTTTATCATTGCACAGTGAGCAAACAAGATCGATTTTCCTTTACCAAAATTGTTCCAATCAAATGAATTATAACCAGGTTTGACCAATTCGTTTTATAAAAAATCAAATAGAGCATCAATTAAAATCGGACTCCAACTCATCAAATAATCTTGCCAACTCAAGAAATAGAAAAGGTTTTAACACAATCATTACGAATCAAAATCGTTCCATGATTCGGGTGTGCATGCACAGGCTAAAATGAGCATATTGTTTTTATAAAAACATAGTCGTTCCAATTGAAACCGAACAGAATTACATTCTTGTTCATAGAATATTACACGACACAACAAATCATAACAACCAAATCGTTTACCAACCATAGCATATGGATCATAACGAAATCAAATCCAGACGAATCGTATTCTAAATTGAGCGTGAAAAATTTCCTGTTGGGAGTGGATACAAAATGAATCGAATTGAACACGAACCAACAATTTCGTTAACTCCATCAGGCAGATAACCAAATCAAATCCAAATGAAGAACCATTCAAATCCAATAAAAATCTATGAGCAAATCATACATCAAATCGAAATTCCTTCTATTTTTATCAAAACAATACCATGTACAGGATGATCACCGAATGACAGAGGCATTTGGATGAGTGACTGAGCTATAAAACTGGATTCAAATCAATATATCAACCTAGATTATTTACAAAACAAAACGATGTAAAAACCATACCTGTACAGCGACGAGGCTGCTTGATTATGCCAATTTGAAATTTACAACAGTCGTGGTTGATTCCACGTTTTTGAAAAGGATGGAGCCGGTTGTCTTTTGCTTTTTATCTGTTGCTTGGAGCTTAGCCTTTTGACTGGTTAGCACTGCAATTTGATCTTCCAGTGATTGAATCTTCGATTGGAGTATAGGAACATCAATGTAATATCGTTCTAACCATGAACTGCATTGGTCACAGGGTGACTGTGTGGATTTAGAAAGAGTAGGAGAGGGTTTGGCTAAATGACCGAGGGTTTCACGAGGCAATTTAATACCCGGGTAGTCAGGGTCGTTCTTTAGGTAGGGGGGAAGGTTCGATACAAAATCATAAGGGGGCTCGAGACATAAACCCTGCGAGTAGGGGTACTCGCTGGCCAGAAAACATTCAACATCAGAATCGGAATCTTCACATAGGATGATAGGGTTGGACTCGGAAGAGGGTTTTGGTTTGTTTCTAGCCATTCTCGAAATGAGCCGGGCATTCCTTTTCCCTTTGGCATTGGCAGTTAGGTTTGCCTTGGGTTTTTTTCTCATAGGATTTTTAATGGCCTTTGCACTCTTAGTTACGGTGTCGGGTAATTCAAAACCAGGGTCGGTCGAGGGTTTAGGCGGTAGGAGATGCAAGGGTACAGGCGGTTCAGCCTTGGTTTCAATTACCACAGGTTTATCAACCTGTACAGGGTCTGTGTCCTCAAAGCCATTACGGGCGATGAAATCCTTCCAACTATCACCATGCAAACTCAAATGATAAACAATGATGAGCTTAATAAGCACATGGTGGAACAGGCTGCTGTCAGCCTTCTGCCTCTTAAACGTTTTCGACATTTTATACAGGCTATGATGAAAGTAGAAAGGCATGTTTAAAGGATACCCTATAAAAATCATCAGCAAACGCAAGTGGTAGAGGAACACAAATCTGTATCGACCGTTACAGGTCACAAACTGCTTGACTAGCATTAACAAGTCGTGCCATCATGGTTTGATCATAGATATGGGCATACCTCTGTCACAAGAGGTGACTTTGCGCGATAGAACAACAATGTCCATGGCACTTCCTCAACCTTGCAATTCTTAAACCAACGTTGTCCCGAGGCAGGTAACCCTATAGTTGAGCTGATAAATTGTTCATCGATCTCTAACTGTATGTCGCCCACCTTGGCTCGATAGCCATCGAAAGTCACGGCAAACTGTCGTGCTACACAAAGGTTAAAACCCTCAAATTGTTGTATAAAGGGTAGCCACCCATTTTCCTCCAGGTCTCTGCAGGCATTGTCAAACATTAACAGGGCTTGGTTTCCATTGGGCTCGACTCGCACGACTGGTGCCATGGAGCCGGACGCATGGTAAGCCAAGGGTTTGGATCACCAACACACACAGGAGCCGAGCTACCCGAGCTAACAGAAATGAACGAGCAAAAGGGATAGGCATAAATGCAAGCATGCGAAGGTGGTGGAGTCTGCCATGCAAAATATTCATTATCCAAGTACAACCGCCGATTTACATAGCTTTTCAATCCATAATAGTAGTTCAACCATCGATTCATGTGGCCAACTAATGAAATCAAATGTGTATACCAATGCGTGCAAACGTTATGCCATAGTGTTTAAACACCGGACTTATAAATCAAAACCAAAATCAACTATGCGCCAATGTATCAGCTCATATAATCAAAAGTTTAACCAAGGTGCCAAACAGTATTCATGTAGTCGACAAGCCAAAAGTTATGAAAAGATTAACATAGGGATTATATCAAAAGACATATATATATATAAGAAATTTAATCATAGCCCCTATGCATTTTCATAGAATCAATGATCACACAAGTCATATAAAGTGAAAATCCAAATGCTAAATGCCTTACAAACTCAATAAAACCAGGTTATACAATCAATCAAAGTATGAGAACCGATTAGAGGATCTTGCGAGTTGTTTAATGATCAATAAAAGGTAAGCACAATAGGTATAACGACATAAGAGATATTGACAGTTCAGATAATGATCGAAATATGACTTCGAAAGGAGAAGTTTTCACGCTTACAGTCGTGAAAACTTGACGAAGACAAATGTGCAAATGTCGCAAAAAATAAAAATGTCGTTTATTTGAAAATTGCGACGAAAATTTGATGTTTGCAAGACATAGGTGTAGGCAGCTTATAGGATCATAAAAAGAAGTGAATTGGCTGCCAACAGAGACCCATTGAGTGTGCCTAACAGGAAAAATTATTTTAGCACTTAGGAGTTTATTCAATTCTTTTTGAACGGTCGGTTCTAGTTTAGGGTGCATCTTCCTTAGTTTCTGTTGGAAAGGTAAGGTTTGGGGCTTCATCGGGATGACATGCTGTATGATATTAGGGTCGAAAGTTTTAAGATCATCATACGTCCAAGCAAAGACATCCTTAAATTATTTAAATAATTTAACAAAAGCAACTTTTTCTTGTCTAGAACATCCCAAGCCTAAGTTAATGCACTGAGGATTTTCACTAGTTCCTAAGTTCACTTTTTCATAAGACAACGAGGAACTATTGGTTTTATAGTTGACCGTCTTTTTAAATTTATCTTCAAAATCATAAAACTTCTCTAATATAACTATGGATTTGGGTATGGAATTTACCATGTCTGACAAAGCTTCAGGAGATTTCGGATCAGGTATTATCGTAAAATCGTGCAAATTGTCGTTGTGCGTGCATTCATCTATCACCACGCCTTGAAAAGTTTCTTCCATGTGTAGAAATTTAATGATTTGTTGATCATCGTCAAATACTCTCCAGTTTGTGATATTTTCAGGAACAGATGGTCGAAACAATAGCTCGACGGAGAATGCGTCTGGGGACAAGCCTTCTGTAGGAAGAAGTTTAGAGGCTACATTAGCTAATAGATCTGCTTCTGCATTATTTAATCTAGGAATGGAATTTATATTGAAAGCAGAAAATTTATTCATTAAACTCCATACCTCCGACTTGTAACTTTTGAGATGCAGGGAAAGACAGTGTATAGAATCTCTTACCTGTCTAACCACTATTTCAGAGTCGCCAAATACAACCAGGTTTTGAATGTTCATATCCAGATCTTTTCTGAGACCTTGCAGTAAAGCCTCATATTCTGCAGTATTGTTTGTACATTCAAATTCTAGTCTACAAGCCATTAATGTCTTGTTACATGCCGGATTGATAATGATGCAGCCTGCACCAACTCCTTCTTTAGACTTAGAACCATCGAAATATAAAGACCAAATTTGATTTCCATCGGGCACATGGGATTGTTGTATAGAAGTTGTTGGTTGCATATATGCTACGATCTCGGACTGTTGTTCTGGATTGATGATAGGTGAAGCCTCTGCCATGAAGTTGCCAAAGAAGGTGTCCATCCCTTGGACTTCGGGTGAATCAGCAGAAGGTGTATATGGTTCGTTAGGATCGTTCAAATATGTGACCGTGAAATTAAGGTAGCGCTCACGATTCACCCTGATCTTATTAGGCTTACCTTTCTCTGGGAGCCATAAGTGAGACCAGTCTGTCGCGAAGTAACCATGTAGCTGCTTCGACCAGTCCCTGCTTAAAAATAGACCATACACTTCTGGAATATCCACAAAAATTATATCAATAACCTGATGAACCTTGGGGTTAGACGATAATCTAATCAATACATTTTTTAGTTCGCTTATAACTTTAACATTGGTTCGATCAAGTTGTATGATTTTCAAAGTAGATGGTTCCACTTCAACATTAATATTTTGGCATACAGACCAAGACATCACATTGGATGACGCTCTTGAGTCCACCATACAATTATGCACGTTTCTGTTGAAAATTTCGAAAGTTAACAAGAAAGGAGGTACATTTTTGCGAGTGCTAAGAGTAGTAGCCTGTGGCTTTTTACTCGCAGTTTCTAAAGCTACTTTATCTACATTATTTACATTATTTACATTACTTACAGGAAGGCTTCCTTTCTCTTGAGGATCAGGATTATTTTTAGTGGAAGTCTTCTGCGGAACTTTGCTTTGCACAACCTTGTTACCACTTGAATTACCGTTTTTTCCATTCTCTGAAATATTTTGCAACATTTTTTGAAGAAGAAACGGAAACTTCAATAACTCATAAATAGAAATGTTAGCCCTTAACGTTTTAAGATCTTCAACAACATCATAATCTAAGTTGGGGTTCACATTGCTCTGTTTAGTTTCAACTGATTTAGATTTATTTGGAGGCAAAGTTGTAGTGTTTTCTGTAGAAGGTTTGTTTGTTGTCTTGCTCCTAGTATTATAAGGGTGAACTGTCTCGAAATTAGCTTGAAAGATGCTATCCGAGAAGTGTCCAAAGATGTTTGGAGAAGACTCTTCTTCTTGAACCGTTTCTTGTTCAACTACCTCTTGAGGGATCTCAGGGGGTATCAAGTTATCTTGGGATTCTAGAATTGTTTGAAGGGCACATTGCAAACTTTCTAGATTTAGGCCTTCGGGGTTTGGATTAGGTCGTTTGGTGGGAAAAGGCTTCCGGAAAGGGGGTTTGTAGGGTCCTTTACTCGAAGCTTCTTCGATTGACCTTTTTAAGTCTATAACTTGATTCGATAGTTTTTGAACAACTTTAGTTAAGTTTTCCAAATCAGAGTTTTCAGGTTGTGTTTTACTTTGAGTAGGTCTGGGAAGAATTTCAATCTTCTTTTTGGAAGAATAACTAGTCTCGGTTTCGTTGCTAGAAGAGTCTTTAAGACTAAGTATGTCTTTTTCAATTTGGCTGGCCTCCTCGAAGGCCTCTAACAATGTGGATTTCTTGGATCGTTTAAGCCAAATAGCTATACTTTGATGCAAAGCTTTAGTGTAGTAAGATATTATAAGACTCTCGGAAGGCATAGAATCTACAGGGATTATGTTTTTAAGTGTTAAGAATCTTTTATTAAAGTCTTTAACTTTTTCTTTTGGGTTCATTTTTAAGCTAGAAAGATCCATGACTAGGACTTCCGGAGGTTTACCGTCTCCGAATTTTTCCAAAAAGCATGACTCAAACTTTTCCCAAGACACGATGGTATGGGGTTGTTGGGAAAAGTACCAAGTGGATGCATTTCCCTCAAAAATATAAGGGAACAACCTACAGACAACGTCTTCATGTTCAACATTGTGGAGTCTAATGGCTAACATAAATTTTTTAATGTGATCTTCAGCGATCTGTTTGGAATCGGGATGAAACTTGGGGAGCCATTTCTCCGGGTGTTTAGGTAAAGGGTGTTGGGCTCCAGGTACATCTACAACATCCTGATCAAGCCAGGGTCTAGCAAGGTTGTTATGATTTGCCATTGGGGTAGTGGGTGTGGAAGGCTGAGAAGGTGAATTGCCTTTGTCTGAAGAGGAATCTCCTCCAGAAGAGGAAGGAGATGGTGGAGGTGGTGAAGGAGGTATCCCAGATCCTCCTACAGCAGGATTTGAGGTTGGATCTGTGGGATTCACAGTGAGGTTAGTGTCACCTAATTGTTCTCTGATATCAGAGAAGTCCAAAGGTTGACCCCACAGACAGTTTGGTTTCCTAAGACGAGCTAAGGCACTATGTGTTTTAATAAGATATTGACGGACAATCTCTTGTATTTCGCCACCTATAGGATTAGGGGTTGTTGGCTCAACTATGATCTGTGGATCGTCGGTTGAAGTAGTTGTTGTTTGAGGGGGAATATTATCATTTGAATGGATTCTAGTCACTATAGGTGATCGATTAGGGGGGGGAGGATTCTTGCGACCGCCTCGTGCCATTAATTAAGTTCAGGGCCTCCTTCTAGCAGCATTTGTTGACGGGCGAAATTGACCATCCTTCAACTGAGAGAGTGGAACCTGTCTGGGGTTGTCTAATAACCCAAGCCGTTTGGAATGAACCACCCTGACGGGTTTAGTGGCTCCGTTAGCCGATCTAAGGTCCTAAGAAAACAAAAAGAAAACTAATCTAAACTAACTAATCTAACTAAAAATAAAACAAACTAAACTAATCAACAATAAACAAAACTAACTAATAAACTAATCTAATTAAAACTAACTACTAAACAAACATACACTAAAACTAATTATTAAAGCAATATAATCTAATTCTTAAAGCAATATAACTTATTCACAAAATGTACAATATTGACAATTTACAGATTTAATTAAAACCTAAAAAACGCATTAATATTCTGCCCTAAGACAGAGGAAGGTATTTTTTATTTTTATAATTTTATGAACAAGAAAAGAAACAGAAAAATAACTAAACTAAATTACTAATAAATATACTAAACAAATAAATAACAAACTGACCTGGAAACACTCCAGGTTTGTCCTGTGTGTGAAGAATGTTTTAGCAGATCGAAGGAAGAAAACTCGCACTGAATAATCCAGAAGCTTCTCGTAAACGATAGTTGCAATGCTCTTTGAGTTTGTTTACAGGACAAAGAAGACATAAAAATCATAACAATTATATGATTTATAAATCTCCACAATTAGGTAAACCTGTTATGCAAAGACTTATACAGAATAATCCAATTGATGAAGCAGAGAAATCTGTTAGACATAAACTGAATCAAGTAATTGCTATGTTTTTAAATATTGGAAGAAATCAGACATGGATCATATTAATTAATTCCTATCATTTGCAAAAGACTAAGATAGCTAAAGTAGTCATTAATCAAATGCAAACTGATAACATAAACATGAAACAAAAGATTGATATTATGAAAAACTAAAGTTGTAGCAGAACATCAATTTATGTCTCATTCTCTATTAGATATCCATTATCCTGGTTCTCCCACAAGCGAGGATGATCCTTATTACAAAAATAATAAGTATTTATAAGTTTTTCCACAGGGTAAAACCTCCCTGTGGAAGTTATCACACTATTTACATAAATCTGGAAAGATGTTCCCAATTTTAACTAAACTAAGTAACTACAATAAAACTAAAACACCCAAATATCTCTTGAACTGCCCAACATGCCCCATGCAATTCAAATTTACCTTAAACAGGTCAGAAATAGACAAGTTAGAGAGATATTTTATTAATAAAAAAATAAAAATCTAATTCTATAGACTAGCTACAGAATCATGCGATTCTGTAGCTTGTCTAAATAAGATACAGAATCAACATTGAGATTAATTCAAATCTTTTTGAAAAAATTAAATTTAATCATCATCCATGAACTATTTGAAAACGAATCATTTAGTTTGAAATTATTATACCATTCGAGATCAAACAGGATCCACATCATTCAACCAAATACAGAGATAGGAATACTCTGTTTCGATTATTATCATAAGTCGGGTGAATGAAACCATATGGAACAACACCGTAATCGTTTCTCAACAAATCGAATCCATCAGTTATAAAATTGTTTTGATATTCAATAAAACAAATCGCAAACACTTCGTTATACTTGTCTTATCAACAGGAGAAATAATCGAATTGAACAGGATTATTTTCAAATCATGATAACTGTATAGCAAGCGATTTAGGTTGTGAGTGAATTCAAACCATAACTGACTCATAACTGCCCACAAATAAATCGTAACAGGTTCAATCAAACAGAGTTTGTTATAGATATTGATCGTTTATCATTGCACAGTGAGCAAACAAGATCGATTTTCCTTTACCAAAATTGTTCCAATCAAATGAATTATAACCAGGTTTGACCAATTCGTTTTATAAAAAATCAAATAGAGCATCAATTAAAATCGGACTCCAACTCATCAAATAATCTTGCCAACTCAAGAAATAGAAAAGGTTTTAACACAATCATTACGAATCAAAATCGTTCCATGATTCGGGTGTGCATGCACAGGCTAAAATGAGCATATTGTTTTTATAAAAACATAGTCGTTCCAATTGAAACCGAACAGAATTACATTCTTGTTCATAGAATATTACACGACACAACAAATCATAACAACCAAATCGTTTACCAACCATAGCATATGGATCATAACGAAATCAAATCCAGACGAATCGTATTCTAAATTGAGCGTGAAAAATTTCCTGTTGGGAGTGGATACAAAATGAATCGAATTGAACACGAACCAACAATTTCGTTAACTCCATCAGGCAGATAACCAAATCAAATCCAAATGAAGAACCATTCAAATCCAATAAAAATCTATGAGCAAATCATACATCAAATCGAAATTCCTTCTATTTTTATCAAAACAATACCATGTACAGGATGATCACCGAATGACAGAGGCATTTGGATGAGTGACTGAGCTATAAAACTGGATTCAAATCAATATATCAACCTAGATTATTTACAAAACAAAACGATGTAAAAACCATACCTGTACAGCGACGAGGCTGCTTGATTATGCCAATTTGAAATTTACAACAGTCGTGGTTGATTCCACGTTTTTGAAAAGGATGGAGCCGGTTGTCTTTTGCTTTTTATCTGTTGCTTGGAGCTTAGCCTTTTGACTGGTTAGCACTGCAATTTGATCTTCCAGTGATTGAATCTTCGATTGGAGTATAGGAACATCAATGTAATATCGTTCTAACCATGAACTGCATTGGTCACAGGGTGACTGTGTGGATTTAGAAAGAGTAGGAGAGGGTTTGGCTAAATGACCGAGGGTTTCACGAGGCAATTTAATACCCGGGTAGTCAGGGTCGTTCTTTAGGTAGGGGGGAAGGTTCGATACAAAATCATAAGGGGGCTCGAGACATAAACCCTGCGAGTAGGGGTACTCGCTGGCCAGAAAACATTCAACATCAGAATCGGAATCTTCACATAGGATGATAGGGTTGGACTCGGAAGAGGGTTTTGGTTTGTTTCTAGCCATTCTCGAAATGAGCCGGGCATTCCTTTTCCCTTTGGCATTGGCAGTTAGGTTTGCCTTGGGTTTTTTTCTCATAGGATTTTTAATGGCCTTTGCACTCTTAGTTACGGTGTCGGGTAATTCAAAACCAGGGTCGGTCGAGGGTTTAGGCGGTAGGAGATGCAAGGGTACAGGCGGTTCAGCCTTGGTTTCAATTACCACAGGTTTATCAACCTGTACAGGGTCTGTGTCCTCAAAGCCATTACGGGCGATGAAATCCTTCCAACTATCACCATGCAAACTCAAATGATAAACAATGATGAGCTTAATAAGCACATGGTGGAACAGGCTGCTGTCAGCCTTCTGCCTCTTAAACGTTTTCGACATTTTATACAGGCTATGATGAAAGTAGAAAGGCATGTTTAAAGGATACCCTATAAAAATCATCAGCAAACGCAAGTGGTAGAGGAACACAAATCTGTATCGACCGTTACAGGTCACAAACTGCTTGACTAGCATTAACAAGTCGTGCCATCATGGTTTGATCATAGATATGGGCATACCTCTGTCACAAGAGGTGACTTTGCGCGATAGAACAACAATGTCCATGGCACTTCCTCAACCTTGCAATTCTTAAACCAACGTTGTCCCGAGGCAGGTAACCCTATAGTTGAGCTGATAAATTGTTCATCGATCTCTAACTGTATGTCGCCCACCTTGGCTCGATAGCCATCGAAAGTCACGGCAAACTGTCGTGCTACACAAAGGTTAAAACCCTCAAATTGTTGTATAAAGGGTAGCCACCCATTTTCCTCCAGGTCTCTGCAGGCATTGTCAAACATTAACAGGGCTTGGTTTCCATTGGGCTCGACTCGCACGACTGGTGCCATGGAGCCGGACGCATGGTAAGCCAAGGGTTTGGATCACCAACACACACAGGAGCCGAGCTACCCGAGCTAACAGAAATGAACGAGCAAAAGGGATAGGCATAAATGCAAGCATGCGAAGGTGGTGGAGTCTGCCATGCAAAATATTCATTATCCAAGTACAACCGCCGATTTACATAGCTTTTCAATCCATAATAGTAGTTCAACCATCGATTCATGTGGCCAACTAATGAAATCAAATGTGTATACCAATGCGTGCAAACGTTATGCCATAGTGTTTAAACACCGGACTTATAAATCAAAACCAAAATCAACTATGCGCCAATGTATCAGCTCATATAATCAAAAGTTTAACCAAGGTGCCAAACAGTATTCATGTAGTCGACAAGCCAAAAGTTATGAAAAGATTAACATAGGGATTATATCAAAAGACATATATATATATAAGAAATTTAATCATAGCCCCTATGCATTTTCATAGAATCAATGATCACACAAGTCATATAAAGTGAAAATCCAAATGCTAAATGCCTTACAAACTCAATAAAACCAGGTTATACAATCAATCAAAGTATGAGAACCGATTAGAGGATCTTGCGAGTTGTTTAATGATCAATAAAAGGTAAGCACAATAGGTATAACGACATAAGAGATATTGACAGTTCAGATAATGATCGAAATATGACTTCGAAAGGAGAAGTTTTCACGCTTACAGTCGTGAAAACTTGACGAAGACAAATGTGCAAATGTCGCAAAAAATAAAAATGTCGTTTATTTGAAAATTGCGACGAAAATTTGATGTTTGCAAGACATAGGTGTAGGCAGCTTATAGGATCATAAAAA
>JASDQU010374727.1:95542-108714 GCA_032191745.1 Picea mariana
AAGGGGTGGTAAACAGATATAAAGAGATAAATGGGGGGACAGTAGAGGAGAGAGAAGGAGGTGCTAACAATAACAATGTGATACTAACAACAATGATAGAGAGGAAGAGGTGGTATATGTAGGAGAGGAAGATAGGAGAGATAGTGGGAGGGAGGGGGAGGGATAAAGGGAGGAGGAGGGTAGAGAGAGAATGTGTGATTGTGAGAGGGTCGACAGAGAAATAAAGAAAGGGGATTGGACAAGGCATGTTTGAGTGTGTGAGAGGGAGGGAGAGGGAGACAAAGAGAGTGGGTAGAGAGAGAGTGAGAGGAAGGGGGGGAGAGATAGTGTGGAGGGGTATATGTATGAGAGAGAGAGAGAGAGAAGAAACAGTGGGAGGGAGGGGAAGAGAAGGAGGGAGGGAGGAGGGGGTGGAGAGAGAGTGGGACTGATTGTAAGAGGAAGAGGGGAGATAGGGGGAAAGGGGGCTAGAGAGGTATAAAGAGAGAAATGGGGGGATAGTAGAGGAGAGAGAGGGACGGGATATTGTGAGAGTGAGACTAACAACAATGAGAGCAAGAAACAAATGGTAGATGTAGGAAAGAAAGAGAGGAGAGATAGTGGGAGGGAGGGGCAGAGATAGAGTAAGGAAGTGGGGTAGAGAGAGAATATGTGAGTGTGAGAGGGGGTAAGAGAAAGAAAGAGAGGGGGGATGGACAATGAKTGTTTGAGTTTGTGAGAGGAAGMGAGAGTGAGAGKAAGGGGGAGACATATAGTGGGGAGGGGTATATGTATGAGAGAGAGGAGAGAGAGAGAGAGGGAGGGAGGAGGGGGTGGAGAGAGAGTGAGACTAATTTTGAGAGGAAGGGGGAGTATATAGATATAAATAGATAAATGGGGGGAGAGTAGAGGAGAGAGAGGGAGGGGGATATAGTGAGAGTGATACTAACAAAAATGAGAGAGAGAAAGAGGTGGTATATGTAGGAGAGAACGAGAGGAGATATAGTGGGAGGGAGGGGGGAGGGTAGATATAGAATGTGTCAGTGTGAGAGGTGGGAAGAGAAAGAAAGAGARGGGGGTTGTACAAGGAGTGTTTGAGTGTGTGAGAGGGAYGGAGAGGGAGACAAAGAGAGTAGGTGGAGAGAGAGAGWGAGAGGAAGGGGTGGACAAATAGTGGGGAGGGKTATATGTATGAGAGAGAGAGAGAGTGGAGAGATATTGGGAGGTAGSGGAAGAGAGAGAGGGAGGGAGGAGGGGGTGGAGGGAGAGTGAGAMTAATTGTGAGAGTAAGGGGGGAGATAGAGGGAARGGGGGGTAGAGAGATATAAAGAGAGAAATGGGGATAGAGGTAGGGGGATATAGTGAGAGTGATACTAACAACAATGAGAGAGAGAAAGAGGTGGTATAGGTAGGAGAGAAAGAGAGGAGAGATAGTGGGAAGGTGGGGGAGAGATAGAGGGAGGAGGGAGATAGAGAGATAATGTGTGAGTGTGAGAGGGGGGGAAGATAAATAAAGAGAGGGGGGTTGTACAAGGAGTGTTTGAGTGTGTGAGAGGGAGAGAGGGGGAGACAAAGAGAACAGGTAGAGAGAGAGTGAGAGGAAACGGGGGGACAAAAAGTGGGCAAGGGTAGCTGTATGAGACAGAGAGTAGAGAGATAGTGGGAGCGAGGGGGAGAGGGAGAGGGAGGGAGGAGGGAGTAAAGAGTGAGTGAAAATGATTATGAGAGTAACGGGGGAGATGGAGGTAAGGGGGGAGGGGAGGGGTAGAGATATATAAAGAGAGAAATGGGGGATAGAAATTCTTTTTACGAGAGTGTGGGAGGAAGAGAGAGGTAGACAAATAGGGGAGTTAGATAGAGGTAGACAAAGAGGGGAGGTAGAGAGAGGTAGAAAGAGGATATAGGTAGAGAGTGATTATGTTAAAGTGTGGGTGGGAGAGATAGGAAGACATAGAGGGGGGATAGAAAGTTTGTGTGTGAGAGCGTGGGAGGGAGAGAGAGGAAGACATAGAGGGGGTATATAAAGTGTGTGTGCAAGAGTGTGGTTGGGAGAAAGAGTAATACAAAGAGGGGAGGTATAGAGTGAGTGTGTGAGAGTGTAGAAGGGAGAGAGAGGAAGAAATATAAGGGGGTAGAAAGTGTGTGTGGGAGGGAGAGAGAGCAAGACATAGAAGGGAAGTAGAGAGAGTGTGAGAGGGAGAGAGAAAAATACATAGAAGGGAATTAAAGAGAGGGTGTGAGAGTGTGAGAGGGAGAAAGAGGAATGTAATGTACCTCGCCACCTAATTTTTGGGCCACCTTACACAACAAATCTATTTTCATAAGATTTTATACCATACTGTAACATACCCAACGCTCATCTAAGCAACATTACATACAAAAAATCATTAAATTATTAAGATTTACTTCTAATTAAATTCTTGTAGCTTACCAGCTGCAGATCACACACATATTTGACCATTTGACCGATACCACAGTTCTAAATGCATCTAGAAACATATATTAAACATGAATACAATTATTCGAGAAAACAAAAAACACACAGCATTCATGTAAACCATTTACACAACAGAATTAACATAAGAACATAACATAAACACATATTTTTTAATGATAAACCAACTCACTGCAATGAAGGATGAACCTCCCACCCATAGGCTCTACTAATCATTTTCTCTCATCAGAAATCCACCCCCGAGCTGAGGTTATGAGCCCATAAGATATCCGGCCCACTAGCTATCGACTCTCCATAGAAAGCATCCCCAAACCCAGGTTCTAGTCTCAGAATAGTTCCAAACCTCCATCTCTCCCTTTTCCACACAACCTGCACAACCCCAGGAATGTACCCCCTTCACTGCTCAAAGTCCCTCGGGTTGTACCATTACTTTATCAAGGCGACTAATCCATTCATTTTTATAAGAATCACTTAGCTTGGAACTCTAGGAACTCTCAGCTGTTTCATATTTTCTCACAACAGTCTTCCTAAGGCCCTAAGTCATTTTCTTCACAAGAAAAAGCACCATAGGCTTACAACCCGATTTTCCATCACACAAGCCTCTAATAAGCATAAAAACACATCCAAACAATGGTCTCCTTAAAGTATACCATAGATATTTCTCTTCCCAAACCTCTTCTACTCCTTTGATACCCGAAATCTCCCTGTAAATTGTCCCAAATTTGCATACGAATTTCCTCTTCTTCCTTGTTTGCTCAACTCACACCCTTCTCAAGGATGATTGTACTTCATCCCATGATCTCCAATAAATCTGGGATGTGACCACTCACACCCACCCTCTTACATGAGTTCATTGATTGGCCTCTCATACACTCAATCAACAAATAGAAGGTTATACACAATGATAACAATTTTAGGAATGTGGGTTGGATCAATACCCATGAGTAATTCCCCCTTGGACCCCTCTCTCTTGTGGAATTGTATCCCCCCATCGTTCTTCATCTTTTTTGTATCATAACCAATTATTAATACTTTTATTAATTAATCAATGTCCATAACATGCAATTCATCCCCCGACCACATTAGATCAATACGGGCTCTTCTCCCTAATGCATCAGTTGACCAACCTAATTCACATGTATACAATTAAATTATAATTTGTGGGTATTAGAACTAGGGATGTTACATCCTCTCCCTCTTATTTTTTCTTTGTCCTCAGTGCACAACACCCCACAAGTGTAAATTCATTTTACAATTCTGTCTCCCCATCCAATAATCAACATATAGGCTCTCTAGCCCGAAATCACACAGGAATTAGAGCCTAAACAAATTACATAGGAAATATGGCCCCAATACCACAAATACATAGTCACTCTGACTCCAAAAATAATAATTAAAAATGCACCCTCGCCCAAAACATATACATAATCTACCAATATTCTCCCACATTTATCCTAATTTCCACTAGCTCTCTTTCTCTTGTCCTTCCTGTTAGAAAAACAAGATCGCAGACCAATAAAATAAAACAAATGTGGAAATAAAACAAAAAATATACACAATACAATAGAGACACAGATATACGTGGTTCACCCAGAGTGGGCTACATCCACCAGAGAAATTTCCAAATCCTTCCTTATTATTATCTAGCGAAATGAAGGGATACAACCTACAACACACTCACTATAACTTCCTCCTCTTTCTCTCATAGTCTCGTCTCTCAGAATAAAATATTCGCAGTAATACACAACCGCAATACGATTCCCTCATAAGAAAGGGTTTCCTTTTAGGGAAAAAAACCCTAAAATAAGTTATATCCTTAGATATGTGACCTTATAATGAACAATCCACGTTGACTACAAAATTACAATATTTTACAAGACAATTTTTTCCAAAATTTCTCTTCAGGGGCACTTCCCCCGAATCCCCCACCAAGGGGGGCTACAAAAATTTCCGCCACCCCCCTGGTGACATTTGTGGGGGGGGAATCCACTCCACACCCCCCATTAGGGAATGGGGTCCAAGCACGGCTGAAACAAACATCTAAATCATAAAGATAATCATGGTCCACAACCAACACTTCCCAACCTAAGGAATGCACCATTTGTTTATCAAGGATAACCAAAGGGATGTACCATTCGTTTATCAAGGATGAACCATCCATTTATCAAGGTTATCCCAAGGGATGTACCATCCTTTTATCAGGGATAATCCAAGGAATGTGCCATTCGTTTATCAAGGTCTCTATGGCAAAAGTAATTAGGAACATCACTACTGGGAACTCAAGGGCCTCACTACTAGGAAGAATATCATTAAAATAGCCAACAACAACCTTTCTACTGCAGTGTGACTCACACAAGAGTGCACTCTTTAGTATTGACAACATGGTTATTCGATAGTGCAACTCACATTCGAATTCACTCTTCAGGCCTGGCAACCTAGTTCTTCGACAGTGCAACTCACACAAGAGTTCACTCTTCAAGGATGAAAATTTGGTTCTTCAATAGTGCAATTCACCCTCCATGCCCAGGCATCCCTTTCACTATTATACAGTTCCTCAAGTGATCCATCATTTCCCAAGGTGTTCTCAGGCAGACAAATTCCAATTTGGTCCTAGACTTCCACTAGAAATATATAACCCAAGGAAATCATCCTCATTTGCATTAAATTCATACAATTAGTATGAGACATCATTATAAAATTATAAAATTTCAAATTTTTTTTACACAAGAAAACATAATTTCCCAAACATAAGTCTTTTTGCTCATAAATGTTTGGCCCTTGTAGTAGTGGATATCAGTCTTCCCTATGAGAATACATCATTCACATATCCAATACCATTCCACCAATAATTTTTTGAATTACATGCAACCAAACAAATTATTAGCATATCACATCAATTCTAATTATTAATTTCTCAAATCTGATTATACAAGAAAATAAAAAATCCCCACGCATGAGATTTCTTCTCATTGTGTTTGGCTCTTGCAGTGATATATATTAGTCTTCCTTATGGGATTACATTATTTCAATATCCAAGACCATTTCTTCCTACAATTTCTTCAACTTTCTTGTAGCCAAACAAGATTGTTAGCACTCATGCATATTTTTAGCAGTTCATGAAATAATATCATAATTGTATCTACCCAGCAATTCGATCATTTATGATCATTATTCACATTATATGGAACTATATCATTCATCATATTATCCATAATGACATTATCTCTCATTTTACATGCATTATCAACACATCAATCTCTTCATAATGCAATCAAATTTAACCAATAAATAAAACCAATGTGCCAATAATCATGGCCACGTCTACGCAATGCATCCTTGCATTGACTTTGGAATACCATATGTTCATGTCATGTATTCCACCATGTGATTGGGAAGGTATGGTCCATGCCTCAATACCATATCCAAAGTCTTCCCCACAACCTATCAGATCCTTTGGATACCTTCCTCTTCAACCCATACACAACACTAGGAACAGCATCCCTTAGTTCTATTTAGTGTAGGAAAAAAGGTTGTAATACAAACCTCAGTTACATAGGGAATAACTATCATGCACTTGGATACTACTATAGCCTTTCCATATCCAAGCTCATTGTTATAGGACAAATTGGTAAGTGCGGACACAAACTGATCTTCGTAGTTTCACCCCGAAACTAGAACAAAACAAGAGAAAATATAAAACTTTCCCTAAGTTTCAATCATCAAGCATACTAACTAACAAGAGATAAATGAAATACCTTTTAAATGTCATTTTTCCTCGCTAGTTTCATCCTCTCTCCATTCCAAGGCTTATGGGATGTTGAAACTATAAAAAGACACAAGCCAACGAAGTGAAAGTAACAATGTATACTCAACAAAAACTATGTTTGTGATCAAGGAGTCATACAATAAAATAAGGACAATTTTATGGGAAAGAAATATATTGTTGTATTATAAATATGAAAAGGAGAATACAACCAATGCCTTGATATTGTAAGGTCCCTTCCAATAGTTCCTTTCTTTCCACACACTTCTCCTTCCCAAATTCTGAGACTATAGATTTGAAAGTCACTCACAATCTATCTTGACAAAGCAAATCTCAATGCCAATATAGGCCCAAAAACTCCAAGATATAAAAATTACTCAAACCCAATAGAAATTGAGCATAAGAATATTAGGATAAGAATATTGGTGGAAAGGCCTCAAGCCATAATTCTTAACATTGTATTCATCTTAATGATACAAATATATAATACAATAATGAAACCACCTCAATTTTTCTCACGTCAAAACCTCATCAGGAGATAAGATAAGAGGAGACAATATAGGAATCTAGAAACACACTTGGGATAACAACTATATCCTAGTATGTAAAATAAATAAAGGTGGCATACTTAGACTTAATGATTGTATATGATAAAGAGGCTAACATTCCCCCCCCCCCCTCAATCATAAGTCTGAGAAATAATACCAACAAAGAAGGTGCATAAGTTGGTATAACTTGATGTCTTCATGTTGAAACTCCTGAGATGAGCCACAATGAAGAACTGCCTAAAAAACTACCAAATCTGGATACTGAGAAATCTATAAAACCTCATTGTGTAATCATGTGAACTAGAATGCCAACAATTTTTTTCACTGATGTGAACTCTAATATGATGAGAGCGAATGAAGAGAAGTGAATCAGTTGCAAGTCTGCCACATCCCTGAAAATGCCTGACAACTCAATCAATGCCAAGCTGCAGTGCAATAGGATCCATATGTCCTCTGCTAGGTCCAATGACCATCTAGGTGAATCAAATGTCCACATCATTGCTCTCAAAATCAACATCCCTGTGTATGATTCAATATATAACCATCATTCTTCCAAAGTTTGTCATCTACAGACTGCAGTTGCCCATTTGGAAAATTTCATGCCCATCTGGAATACTTGATGTTTGTTATTGTTGAAACTTTTTGTCTGACAACCATCTTCAGTTCCATAATCAATTCCATCATCAATTCCCCCCTTTGTCAGCTGAAAGGAGAGACCACAAGTGGTTTCATGAACCATCATCACTCAAATTTTGAACTCCTCCCCTTAAGGTGAATGAGAGTTTCACTTTTAATCCATTTTTGTACAACTCAAAGTGGGCATGTGGAATTAACCACATGTTATCTCATCCCATGAGGGCCATGCTCGAAATATATGCCATAAGGGGACCACTTTGGAGTTATATACACATTTCATTATCTGGTGCAAGACACATCTTTACTCGAGATTGTATTCTTTGGTAAGACTTATATAATCGTTTGGTAGTTGATGCCATTGCCAAGGATCAATCCACTCATAGTGAATCTTTAGTCTTGCAGGTTTCTTCAGTATTGAACATATGTCTGAAGAATGGTTATGCTTTCCACAATGCAGGCAAAGATGGAGATCAAAAAACTGATTCTCCATGTGACCAACTGAATTGCAATGTTGGCACTTAACATCCTGATCTTGAACTTGAATGGGTGAATTTGAATTTTCTTGAAGGAATCCAGCGCTCACAAACAAAATTGGTTTGGAGTAATTTGGAATATGAAAACTGCTTTGATTTTCATATCCTAAGCCATATCGATTTATATTGAAGTGTAATTCTTCCCAAGTTCTGATGATCCTCTTGGAAATATCATGTTGTATTTGATGACGTGCTTCACATTTACTTTCACTTATACTTATTGTATCACTCTGTTCTTTGGCATCTTCTGCTTGCAATTCATTTTCATTGGAATTTGCTTCTGAAGTTGTCTTGTTGATGTTCTCCTTCACTGACTGTTGATCATCATTATAATCATAGAGAGGGTTGTTCTGAACAAAAACTAGTTCAAAAAACTACACTGGTTGTTGAATTTTTAGTTCTATCAACTTATCATTCAATATATAGGATTGTTCTTGTAGAAATCTAACTTTAGCTGGCATCACTTGCAAACAAGTTAGCATTGATTGAAGAGTTATTTTGTTCAATATTATTGTGTTGTCTTCAGTGGTGTTTATTAGAGTGTTCGGAAACTCTAATAATTCAAGACTTTGCTCCATTTGAACACGCTCGGTTGAAACTCTCATTCACTTTCTCCTCTGTCTCACTTGTACTTCAGGCTCGCTTGAACCCGCTCACTTGAATTTTCTTCCAAGAACTCACTTTCTTATACTTTCACGCTTGCTTGAACTTTTCAACAAGTTGAGGATGTTGGTTGCCACCGAAAATGAATCCCAAAATATTACAATGATTCATTCAACTACTCATCTTTGTCAATTACAACTCAAAATTACAATGAATCTTGGGTGTCGAGCTCAACTGAGAATGCACCAAAAATTATAATTCAACTCAATTTTATTTCGACACTTACAAAAAGAACTATTTCAAGTAAATTACTTGTAGTTGATGTTGAAGTTGAAGTGATCTTCAAAGTTGACTTCTTTGATGGCGTTTTGAGTCCTTGAATATTAAGTTCTTGATGTGTCCATTTGTTGAATGAATGCAGCTTAATTGAGTGTTTTGATTGCATATGCTTGAATTTCATTTAATTATGTGAGCTTGCATTTCCTTAACTTGTTGTGTACTCCATGTGTGTGTGATAATGTCAAAACTAGACATAAATTAGCTCATAAAACAACCATGAAAAAATCACCAACACACACTACATAAGGTATACCTAAGATCCCCTTATTCAATTTCGAGCGGATCTTGGACACAAAAACCAAATAAAATGATTTTATTATGTTGTCATTTTTACAGTGAAAATGGTGGCCAGATCTAAAGCCAGATGTTTTCCTCCTCTCAAAGTATATCACCAAACTCCTTTTACAACATTTTCCTCCTTATATCTCCTCCTTTATATAAAGGGCACAAAAATGTCTAAAAAAGAACATGAATATGTTCTTTCTTTGCTTTCTAAGAGGATGCTTTCGACTTTATTTTTATATCCCACTTTCTTTTTATTGGCATAAACCATATAAATTCTCAAAAACCACTTAACACTTTTCTTTTTATCTTATTACTTGTCCACGCAAGTAATAAAATAAGATTTTGCTATGGGATTAAAAAACATGCAATGAGACTTACATTAACACGCGTTGTGTAATGTGCACCAGCTTATAAAGTATCCACCCCACCAAATATTTGTGAATTAACACTTTTCCACTTGTCACCATATTGCTAGTATTAACTCACAAATAAAAGACAAGAGTATGGTAATTATTTGGAATAAATGCACTTAAATCATTGCGAAATTATTCTTACTAATGAGATTTTACTCTGTTTGATTGAGGTCGCCACCATTGACTGCAAAAAGGAGGATTCATACCACTATTTGATCAGTGCCAAGATTTGAACGTTGAGTCTATTTGCATGCGCATCAATCCATAAGCTTCACACAACTACCAAATGACCACCGTGTTCTACCATTCGCATGGATATCTGTTGGCTTTTGAAGATGGTGATCTTATCAATAGAGGGATGAAAACAATATAAAAAATGTCTCAGATCTACCACATAGATCTATCACTAAGATCTAAACATTATTGCTAGATTTATTCAAAGTATATGCAGAAGCAGAGATTCTTCCAAAATTTTCTGTGTGTATAGATCTAAAGAGACCCGATCTCCGTTTGGGTTGTTGTGGCTGCGTCTCATTACACAAAAAACTTCAATTTTACTCATACATTTAACAAATACAAGTGCATGATTTGGAAAATGGAATTCTTGCGATCAAATTAGGGAGCCACAATATAGATCTGGATCGCTCGATTGTGGAGAACACCCTTCCATATGCTTGGGTATGGAACTCATGAATGTAGTGCCTCAGTGTTTGTGCATGCCCATTCATAGCCCCCTCATAAATGCCCAAGTTCAAGCCTTTGAAATCACCCAATAACAATGTAGCCGTGGATGGGATGATCAACGTTATTGGCCATGAACTGGCAGAGGCATCGAACGATCCTTTTGCCAATGGATGGTATGTTGGGGGGATCCTTCGGCTCCGAACGGGATTGTAGATCTATGTGAGGTAGATCGTAGATCACTAATTGCTGGGCAAATATTTCATTTCATTTCCAGATATAATAAAAAACCACAATGTATTGTCTCTTAAGGGTTATTGATTTCATTAACAAAGAGATCTATCATGCAGGTCTATCGCTCAGCTCCAATAGAAAACAATTATAATTCTTTGACAACAACTTAAATCAACTTCAAAACCAAAAAACTCAGATCAGATGCTGGGTAGATCGACCTCACCGTGAGCGCCTAGTGTTACATGTCAAAATTGCTCAGCTGGATAAGTATTGCATTGTCCCTCTCAATTGTCGTAAGTGTCGCATCAACTTTCGCAAGTGTCGCAAGTTGGTCACAAGTGTCACAAAATATGGTCTGACATACTGCTATGTCAATGACACTAAGGAAGCACTTATAACATCTCACTTGACTGATTTGAAGGAGGAGAACTGGTTTACTGAAGTCAAATAGCTCTTGACACCTGAAAGGAACCCTGAAACAAAGGTTTTGAGGGGGAGCGCTCCCCTACTTCAGCTCTGAAAGCGCTGGCGCTCCCCTATGATGCTTCAGCGAGTGTTATAACGCTCCCCATCCCCCTTTGAAGGAGCATTTCTCATCTTGAGAGCGTTGGCACTTCCCCAAGGCTTACCAAGGAGCGCTACAGCCCTCTGATGCCCCTTCTAAGGGAGCGCTACCTAATCTAAGGCAGTAGTTGGCCCGTTGAGGAGAATAAAGGGAGGATCATTCGAGATTAGGAGGCAATTGTGCTCAAATTCTTGGTTTCATCAAGAGATCCCTGATCTAAGGAGAAGGTTCCCAACTTTTTCTAAAGATAACTCAAGAGGTTAAGCTCCTCTTAACCTATATAAACATGCTCTATGATGGTGGAAAAGGGGGAAGAATTATCAGCATGAAACTTATGATCTCATAAGGAACACACAGTCAGCCAAAGGAGAGTAATCAGTGAAGCTGCTTTCATCCAGATTGTGGAACTTTCAGGCAAGGGTTAGACGAAGAGGACTTGACGAAGCTGTCGCATTCGCATCTACGATTGTAAGTTCCGCTGTCATTATTCCCATTAATATGACGTGCTTGGCCTGTTTCTTTCTAGTTTGTGTCTAATGCCACATGAACTTATCACTAGTTGATAGATCTGTTTTCAAGCTAACATCAATAGAGTAGGAATTGGTTGTATCTTGTTTTGTCCACAGAACTCAGCGAGGAGCAAAGGATTGGAGCGCAACTCGGAGCGTGCAGGGACAAACGTCAATAAAAAGGTACTTCTATCATCCTTCCTTCTCATGTGTTAGTTTAGATAGATTTGAAAGGAAGTCAGTGTCCATGATAAGCATTTTTCTATCTAGGGTTAAGGTCAAGCTCTAGAGGTGATCTACCTGTCCGCAGGGAGATTTTCCTACAACAGAAACTGGCGACTCCGCTGGGGAGATAGCCTCAAATCGAAACCTCTTGTTTGGATTTTTATCCTCATTAACCTTGTTCTATCCCTTGATTGTTTCAGACCTAGTTTACTCCTCTTTTGATTAGTTTCATCATCCAATTGGCTCCTTACTTTATCACACTCAGCATACTTGTCGAGTTTGAATCCCAATTTTTGGAATTTTTTGACATTTCTGGGGTTTTTAGACCCTGGCGCCCCTGTCCTAGAGTTAACAGAGAGCCAGCACTCCCCCATACCTATACACAGAGTGCTATAATGCTCTTTGCCTTTGGCAACAGAGCGCCAGCCTCTTTCTGGCCAGGAAACCCTCCAGAATTGCATTTTTTAGGGTTTGCCTTTGTGTCTCTTTTGTTGAGCGATCTAATGAGTCAACTTTTCTTCCCTTTCAGCCTTGACATCTGTCTTTTTGAAGAATAAACACCTTGTTAATTGGATCGTGTAGCCTTCTTCACTATTTTCATTAAGTTTTTCCTATTGAGTGAAATTTGAAACCCAGACATTGTTCTTCTTTCCTCATCAGCTGAGTAAAAACCCTGGTAAAGTTCATCAAAGGCCTACAGACCTCTTTATCTTGATTTCAGTCAAGGTCATTATTCTTCAGTTTTTTCTTTTGGGTGTGAAGTTTGCTTTCCTCTTTGATTGTTTCTCTTTCTTTCACTTTTTCGTTTTGATTGCTACGAAAGGGTGTATTGTTTGTGTGACTATTTCTTGTGCTAGTTTGGTTTTCATCCATACCAAGAAGATAATTAGTAAAGACAAGCATTGTGTTGTATGGATCATCATTCATACGCAAACAATAAAAAAGAATATGTTTGATTGATTGTGCATATTATAAGGCATTTAAAAGTTTATGCATTACATCAGGATTTGATTGAGAAAAAGAATCGTTTGAGGGCATTCCTTATTTGTGCTGGATTAGTGAAAGAAATCTCTCTCTCCCTTAGCTAGATGTTCATCGAAAGGAAATGACTTCTTATCATGTTCGATGCATTCTTTGGGTCTGAGTCATAATTCCATTAGTTTCACTTCCATGCACCCCTTTGCGTAAAGAACAACCACTAAAATCAACGCTAATTAAAAGTTATCTAGAACTTTTTTCTTTTCTAGGATCCTCCACCAATAGTAGAATAGGCTTAGTACTTTGGATTAGGGCTGTGAGCACAACTCTCCAAAGTTTCTAAAACAAACAATAGCATCCTGAGTTAGGGAGAGTAAATCCAGTTATCGTATAAGTCTGCCTGGGATCCCCCTCTCACACAGGGGT